>SNQJ01S0055516.1:59598-71967 GCA_010110895.2 Picea sitchensis
ATCAATCATGATAAGACAATAATAAGTCATATTTACATCAAACACTATTGGGTCCATTTCCCAAAACTTTGTGCTATGGGTCTTTCTTCAAGGGTTGACATCAATGACAACCAGCCTTAATCAACACTTTCTTCAAAGTCCGACAAGAAGGTTTCTAAAGGATTCAGACCATCAAAGGTGGGTAAGTTACTTATTGTTGTGCCGATCCAACGAACTTCTCTGGTTAATATAGCACATCTTCTTGTAGATACTTCATACATTTTATTCTTCTAGTTCTTCAGTGCTTCTTTTGAGTCTAACGAACATGCGTTGTCACTTCTCCAGCTTAGGTTTCCATCATCCATAGGATTATGTAAACCTGTTGTATGGATGTTAGTTTGCATATGTTTTCCAGCTCATATGCACGGTCTTCCTCTCAGATAGGTTCTGTGTATCACTGAACTTCATATGGATCTAAAGGTGCAATGAACCTAAGGCCATATCTTTCAAATGTCATTCTTCTTTTCTTTAAATCAACCACAGTGGAATTATTAAAAACCCAATCAATTCCTAACAACGCAGGGTAAGGGCAACTGTCATCAACTATCTCAATTACCTCAAAATCTGCAAATGTTCTTACTCTGTCAATGTCCACAAGGACATGTTCTAGTCTGCCAAAGGGGCTTACAACTTGTTGAATAGCCATCCTGAGCTTGATAGGGGAATAGATCAACTTTGGTTTTCCCATTAGTGCCCAGGTTTGCTTCGTCATGACATTGACCTCTAACCCTAAGTCGAGGACCACATAGTCTATATCATACTATCCTATTTGAGCATTTAAGTGTAACTCCTTATTTTTCCTTCTCTTATTAGAGCTTTGGTGTACTACCCTATTCAATAAGGGGTCTTTCTTTCCTAGCTCATACTATCTAATTAAATTTTGTAACTCTTGTACAACACTTTCATCCTGAATCAACTTAATGCAAGTATATAAAAATTCCATGAGCTTTCTTACCTCTTTTCCTTCTCTGGGTGAAGCAAACTGATAAAATGCCCGAGGCATTCCATATTATCTTACATTTGGTCATGTCTTTGATGAAGAACCTTGATTTTCTTTGAAATCTTTTCTTGCTTCTTCAAATATTTGTCTTTCTTTATTTGCATCAAAAGTTTGGGTCTTCTCTATAGCTTTCCTGATTCCTGAGTCCTCTACAGTCTTCCCTTGGGTCAGTCTATCTTCTCCTGTAACAACACCTCCTCTGGTTATAATAGAGACTCTAGGGTCTTCTCTGAGAGGTTCAACATATATCAGTTTCACTTGCGGGTTCTGTTGAGGTCCTCCTCTTTCCTGAAGCTTATCCAGCAACACAGGACAATCTTCTATAACATGTTCAAACAAGATGCATTAGCTGCAAGTAGTGAAAGGTTTTTGATAGTCCATTTTGAGGTGTCCTGGTTGTGCACAGTTGTAACAGATTATCTATCCTCGATATCTGCCCATACCTTCTCCTCATCCTCATCCTCTGAATCCACCATGAGGATTGAAGTTTCCTCTCCCAGGAGAGTTATATTGCGTAGTGTTTCCTTCTTGTTGTACTTCTCCTTGAATTTTGTATATAGCTCTTGACCTTTCATGCATGAGGTCATAATCCCTACAATCCCTAGCATCATGCCCCATAGATTTACAGAACATGTAATAAACATTTGTGGGTGTCTGAACATATTTTTTCATGTAATATCACTCACGAGGGCGATGTCTATTTCGACATACTTCACACCAAGGTAAAGTGACTTGCTTCAAAGGTCTCACATCTCCTGAGGCCAAGTATTCAAGAAATAGGGGGAAGTGCTCCTTATCATGGCCTTCTGAATTGCATCTGACACACCAGATGTCTTCTCTTTTATCTTTTCTCTTGTCTTTCTTCATATCTTCGACCTGCATAGACAAACTAGTTAGCTGACTCAAGATCCGACTCATACCTGAGATGGATTCTCCCATAGGGGCTGATTCTAACTTCATGGCGATCTCCAGCACCTCAGCCTACAAATAAATCTTTTGTTGCATCAAAGGAACTCTAATGTGTGGTAAGAGGGCAGCAATGAACCATTCCTTGTTCTTCTCATTTGGGATCTGAAAAGTCAAACAACCGGTTAAGGTCTTGAATCTCTAATCGTATTCCCAAATGGGTTCAGCTATCTTCTGCTTGATCTCTTTCAGCTCTGTAATAAATTGTGATTCTGACTTAGGTTTCTTGAACTCTACAATCAATGCATTCTTGATCTCATTCAGTGGCTTAGGCTGTGCAAGTCCTTGGACAAGTTTCATTTACCAACTTAGTGCGTGATCCCTCAAGGTGGTACTGAACTGAGTTCTTTTAATAGCTTCCTCGGTGACATTTTTAATATTCCATACGACTTCACACATAAATCAGTGTTGATCACAGTCTTCAGATCCATCTCCCCTAAAGATAGGGATCCTCATTTCATCTTCCATAGATTTTCCTAGGTTCCTGACTGAGTAGGTGGTGGACTACTAGTGACAGTGCTCTAAATGCTCTGGTGGTTTTGATTACTCTGATTGCTTAAGGCTACTAAATCGATAGGAGAAATAATAGTACTTACTTCGGCAGTCTACGCAGTTCTTGAAGTTTCTAGCTCAACTCAACGAGGTTCTTCAGTTTTCCCTTCTTCTGCCCTAGCAGGTTCTGAATCCTCTTCGTTCATCAGACCTACCTATTCTCCACTGTAGAAACCCTTGTCTCCATAGTTCTTCTTGAACATGTTTGCAAGATGAACTTCTCTGAACACTCTCCCACTATGCATATGTCCAACCTCTATGTCATTGTTGCTATCCAAATTCCTAAACATTAGCCTTTTTAAGTTCGATCGATCTACTGTATCTTCAAAATGTTCTTCTCATGCAATAGCATCTTGATTCTCAACTTCAGAAAATGTAAAAAATTTCCTCTGGGTCCCTTGAAGAAATATCTCTCTGCTTGGCTATATGAATCTACTCTGTCAACAACAAACTCAATGATGTACCCTCCAATGGTGCTATCAAACCAATAATCTACTTTTCTTGACATGGTGTTGTCAACTCTCTTGACCTTCTTGATCAACACCGATGCCCAAACTACAGGAGGTCTAGATCTGAACTCAAACTGGGTATCTGCCAACCTAGCTAACCACTCATGTAGCTTCTAATGGATTCCTCCAAATAATATCTCGTGTATATCAGTAAAACTATGTCTCTCCAACCAATCCTCTGTACTAAGATTAGGGTTCTTGTTCTGGGCTTCAAAGAACTCCTTTTCCTGATCCTCTATCCACTTTTGAATCTCTATCTTTGATTGAAACCACCTTGACATTCCCTCAAGAAGATTCATGTCTTGGCAATGAAACCATTTGTTGGCACAGGGGTAGACCCAGGGTTCAGCTCCGAGAGCGCACCAACAAGCCCTAACCACTGGCCCTTTTGGCTACACTTGCGAAGTAGATGCAGTCTCACCCGAAGAAACTATGGGGGGGTCACAGGACAGAGATGTCTACAACCAAGGGGGAGTATCAAGTGGATCTAACCCTAGAACAATACAATATGCATATATCACTTATCAAATTAGATCTACTTCACACAACTATAGATTTGATCTAACACAACAATGCAATAATAGTATATCAATGACAAATAACAGAGCAACAATCATACACACAACACAAAGATATATGTGGTTCACCCTCTCTCTAGGGCTACGTCCACAGAACTGTGATTTAAAATATATTAAGATGAAAGCATACAGTTCTGATCTACGCTCTTAGCCAACATATCTTCTCTCTTCTTCTCTCAATCTCTCCCCTTCCTGTGCACCCAACTGCAAGACTTGATCTTCGCACCTAGCTAAAGATCTTACAATACTAGAAGGCTCTCACTCTTAGCACTTCTCTCTCTCACAGTAATTATCACTCAATACAATAACAATCATGATCCCAAAAATCATCTTACCAACCCAACCCAGGTCCTCTCGACCTTTATTTATACTTTTCAATAGCTCATCGACATCCTTAGGTTGAAGCCTAAGTGTCAAAACCCTATATACCAAAACCCTAGGTGTCTAAAACCCTAGGTCAACTTGACCCACGTTTTCAGGGCTTCGCCAGCCTATCTTTCCTTCCTTCTCGTGCGGTGCTCCAAAGCATCTAATGATGGATTTTTTCCGCTTGTTGAGTTTTCCACGGTCCCTCTTCCTTGCTGACCTACCATCCTCGATCTCCTCGTCCAACAACTTGCTTTCTTGGATTTCACTCTATCTTTTATTCTCTTTTTATCACTTTGAACCAGTAATAGTCACTGTGTCTTCTACGAAGTTCTCATTTTGCCTTTTCTTCCTTGATCCAAGCCAATGTGTTCTGAACTTCCCAGGATGCTTGATGAACTTACTGTCATATACCAGTACTAGATCACCTTGCTTGGATGCCTTCTTCTTGATGTGCCTGTCATGATAGGCCTTCTCTCTTTCCTTCTGAACCTGTTGGTGGAATCCTATAATAAATCTGTCGTCTTCTAGTTCAACCAACTGTGCAAGCCTATCTTGAACAACACTAATGTCATCCATATATGTAAAAGCAACAATTCTTAAGCTTGGCACTAGGTATTCCATTGGGACAATGGCTTGAAGACCATACACCAACTTGAAGGGGGTCTGCATTGTTAATTTCTTGCAAGTGGTTCTATAGGCCCAAATTACTGTTGGTACTCATAAATCTGAGTCATCCTTATTCACACTGCAAATCTTCATTAGCGTTTTCTCCAAGATCTTGTTGAATGCTTCAACTGTCCCATTTGGTTGTGGATGGTAAGGTGTTCTCTTCTGGTGGTGGACTGCAAATTTCTCAATCAAGGCTTCAATTGTTTTTTTTATGAAATGTGTTCCTTGATCACTCATAAGGATATTTGGGCATCCAAAACTGGTTATGATGTCATCAAATATGAATCTTGCAGCTGTAGTTGCACTACAGTCCTTAACTGCTCTTGCTTCGGCCCATCTAGTCAAGTACTTTGTCGCAGTAATGATGTACCTTTCTCCTGTGCACTTTCCTGGTGGGTTTATAGGTCCCACGAAGTCAATGGACCATTTCTCAAATGCTTGCAGGATCATCTATGGTGCTAATGGCATTTCATCTCTTCTGGATGGTTTCCCAATTCTTTGGCATACATTGCAGGCTCTGTAATAGTCTTTAGAATCTCTGTGTAAGGTAGGCTGCCAAAGGCCAGCTCTAAGAACCTTCTGTGCAATTGATTTCCCTGCGTAATGTCCTCCTACAATGCCCTCATGATATTCTTCAAGGATCAATGGTGGCTCTTCCTCCATAACATACCTTCTCAATATCTCATCAGGTCCCATTTTGTATAGCTATCCATCTATAAGAGAAAAGTCGACAACGCGCACTACTAACTATTTCTTCCGAGGAATTGTATACTTGCTAGGTGCCATTTCTGTTGACAGGAACTCGACTATTTCTGTGAAGTGGTCATCGATATTTCTAATGGCCAACAACTGTGCATCCGACAGTGTATCCTCCAAACTGGTTGACTCTTCGCCATGTTCCAACCTTGATAAGTGGTCGGGACCTTTGTTCATTCTTCCTGGATTAACTATGATCTCAAAATCATATTCCTAAAATAGCAGAAGCCATCTGCATATTCTCCCCCCCAACACTGTCTTGTTGACTAGGTATTTCAAGGCAGAGTGATCAGTAAATATTTTAAAGTGTCCTCCCAACAAGTAGTGGTGAAACTTCTGCAGCGCATACACCATGGCTAACCCTTCTCTCTCAGTAGTGGTGTAGTTGATCTCTGTTGTTGATAAATTTTGGCTAACAAAAGCTAATGGGTGGTCGATGTCTCCTGTTCCCAGTTGTGCTAACACAACTCCCAATGCAATAGAATATGCATCGACATGCACATGAAACTCCTTGGTCCAATATGGGAAAACTCGAATAGGCACAGTAACCATCTTTTGTTTCAATGTGTCAAATCTCTGATGGCATTCTTCCGTCCAACTAAACTGACAATATTTCTTTAGAGGCTTCTCCACGAGTGTTGTAATCTAGGCATATCCTTTGATGAACTTCCTATAATACCTAGTATGTCCCAGCACAGTGTGTAGTTGTTTGACTGAAGTAGGAGGTGGAAAATCAACTATAATGTCAATTTTAGATGGATCTACCAGCAATCCCTGCTTGCATACAATATGACCTAACAACACTCCAAATGGTGAGAAGAAGATGCACTTCTTCAGATTCAATGCAATTTGACACTACCTGCATTTATCCAACATTAGCCTTAGACATTCAATATGATTTTTCAATAAACTAAAAACAATCCATTCGTCAAAATATGCTTCTAGAAATTTATGCAAAAAATCCTTGAATGCTTTGACCACCACCCTGGAGAAGATGGCTAGGGAATTCTTCAATCCAAATGGAATCATTGTATATTGGTAGGATACCCATTCTGTTGTAAATGTGGTCTTGTGGCGATATTCCTTAGCAATCCAGATCTGATGGTATCCTAAAAATCCACCTGTTATACTTCCCGGCCTCCCACATTATCTAACACTTCGTTAATGAATGGTGTAAGAAAGGGGTCGTGCAAACAAGCATCATTCAACTTCTTGAGATCTACAAAGATCTTGATCTCTCCTGTCTTTTTGTCCTGTATCACCATAGGGCTAATCCATTCTGAATCTTCGACAGGTTCTATAATCCTTGTTTCCAGCATTGTTTCCAGCTCAATCTTCACTTTCTCCTTATATTTAGAGTTCAACCTGTAGGGTCTCTGTTTAACTAGTCTTGCATTTGGTTTCAAAGGGATCCTCATCTCTCCCATAGGCCCTTTGATGCCCTTCATATCAATGAACTTGGTTGGAAACAAGTTCTGATATTCGTGCAGTAACTCTGTGATCTTGTCAATGGTAGCAACATCCCAATAATCTCTGACATTTGCAAGCTTTGTTGTCTCCTCTATTCCAATATTAAATTTTTTAATCTTGATGGGTTGTCCAATGAATGGTAGCTCAACTACAGGTCCTTCCACATCTCTCTAGCCTTATGTTTATGCGATGTTCACCTTCCTTGGATCATCGTCTTCATCAACATTGATGTTGTAACACCCTTGCAGTTTCTGGAGAGGTGCAGTCCATTTGTCCTCTTCTTGTTCCAAAGGAAGGCTAGATGCCTCCTCAAATACTTTCTATCTCACAATCTGTAATTCTTGATCTACTGAAGGATATTGAATTTCAAATAAGAAGGTGGTTACAAAATTCTGAGTCATACCTTCCCAATCTGCAGTGATGAGGCACAACTCTGCTTGAAGGTACCAGTTGATAGGTGTCATGTCCAGTGTGTTAATGAATTTGTGCACCTACTGATCTTGAGGAATGTTTCTCCAGGCTTCCTCACAACTTTGCACATGGTCCTTTGGGTAACTTCGACCTGTGTACCGAACTTCAAAACCTTCTACTTGTGCTGAGAACCACGATGTCATCAAGGTATGACATTATATCTAGCTTGTAATATTACTTTTGTGTGTCCCCCACCATCTTGATGGGGTTGCTTTGGCCTCATCAATTGCCAACAATCTTTGTTGCATTGGTAAACTTTCTTCAAAGTACGACAAGAAGGTTTCTAAAGGATTTATACCATCAAAGGTGGGTAAGTTACTTACTGTTGTGCCAATCCAATGAACTCCTCTCGTTAATCTAGCACATCTTCTTGTAGATACTTCATACATTTTATTCTGCTAGTTTTCCAGTGCTTCTTCTGAGTCTGATGAACATGCACTGTCACCTCACCATCTTAGGTTTCCATCGACCATAGGGTTAATGTAAACATGTTTCAAGGAAAACTATTATCAACTATCTCAATTACCTAACAACGCAAGGTAAGGACAACTATCATCAACTATCTCAATTACCTCAAAATCTGCAAACGTTCTTACTCCATCGATGTCCACAGGGACATGTTTGTTATGCATTATTTTCATCACCCTTATGACCGTTAATGATGTAAACCTATCTGTTTCCTTCAGAGGGGTCAGTGGCCTGAATTCTTGAAGAAAGAAGGGAGAAGAACTTTCCCCGAGAGAAGAAGTTGTGTTTTCCTTTGTTAAAAACCCTATTAAAGAGGATTTCCGCATGCTGCTCTATACACAGGGTGTGGAAATGCCTCATTTATGCAGCTGCACTATATCTAGGGTGAGGAAATTCCTGATTTCCGCAGGCTGCACTATAGCTAGGCTGTGGAGTTTCCATAGGTTGCTCTATAGCTAGGGTGCGACAACCTTTGTATGTGGGAAAAATGAGCGTCTTCTTGATGATTCTAGAAGGAGAAGCTTCTATGGTCAGGTGACTTCCGAATGGTTTGGATATTACTCACTTTCATGATTTAGTGTGATCATCATAACCTCCTCACCTTATCCTCTTTAGCTTATAAAAGGAGAGGAGCTCTCATGGAAAAAGTTAGCTTTGGAGATTGGCTTGAGTTAGAGGTTGTTTTGGCTTGAGATTGTTAGCTTGGTTAGAGTGGTTTTAAGCTTGGCTTTGTTAATATAGATTGTGAGTAGCTATCATATCCATGGTATCAGAATCCCTGGAGCAAGAAGTGTGTGGGAAGTAAGGAACTATTGGAAGGAACCTTACGACATAAAGGCATCCGGTTGTAATCTCTCTTCCTATTATTTAATATAATACATTGGCATGCTTCTTTCCCATAGAATTATCTTTATTTTATTGCATAATTCCTTGATCATATGCATAGGTTGTCATTGAATATACTTCTACTGCTTTCACTTTGGTTGGTTTGTGTCTCACTGCAGGATCAGTATCACAAGAGCACCAGAGAGAAACAGGAACAACAAAGACATAAGGAAGCAACACTTAAAGGTATGTATCTTATCTTTTGTTTGGTAGTAAATTCGATGGAAAAACGTTATGTATAGAGAAGCCTGCGAAAATCCTCTTTAATAGGGTTTTTTACAAAGGAAAATACAACTTCTTCTGTAAGGGAAAGTTCTTCTCCCTTCTTTCTTCAAGAATTCAGGTCACTAACCCCTCTGAAGGCAACAGATAGGTTTACATCATTAACGGCCATAAGGGTGATGAAAATAATGTGTAACAGAGATCCCCCCAAAGCATGAAGTTAGAACAGAGTGATAGCTGAAATACTTTGTCGAGTGTGTGTAGGGAACAAGGAACACATCGGTCATAAACTTGCCAACAAACAAGGAAATACAATACAATAATATATCATGACTGAGGTAGGCATTCCCATAATTAGAATACAAATGACTCAAAGCATAAATGTCGACATGGAAAGATCCATTTCAAGTAATATAGGTCATGGCCACCAAACATACATTGTGGATCCATGCCATTATGACTCAAATATGAACATAGCCACCAAAAATAAATTGTGGATCTATGTGTTAAAGAATCAAATTTGAACATAGCCATGAGACATACAATGTGGATCTATGCAATAGTACAAACTGTATTCACATGGTTAGATTCGTACTATAGAGTGGTGGAGATGAAGACCTTGAATCTTTTCTCACAGAATCAGGTTACATTGGAGTATATTCAGTTTGTACTGTTATCTTTGGAGGTTGGATTGAGTTAGATCTTACTCGCTTTGATGATCTAATGGGAGTCATTGACATTAATGATAATCAAGTGGTTTCTACCATGTTCAGCTTTAGCACATGTATTCACATGGTTAGATTCGTACTATAGAGTGGTGGAGATGAAGACCCTGAATCTTTTCTCACAGATTCAGGTTGCGTTGGAGTATATTCAATTTGTACTGTTATCTTTGGAGATTGGCTTGAGTTAGATATTACTCTCTTTGATGATTTAGTGGGATTCATTGACATTAATGGTGATTTTCCTCGCTTTCGACAATGGGTTTTCATTATTGACCCTTGATCGAGAGATTTCGTCAAGTGTTTGACTTCATCTCATTAATTTGCATTCGTTGGATTGTACTAGTGTACCTTGGGAGTCATTGACATTAATGGTGATTTCCATCGCACTAGTTAATGATATTCACTAATGATCAATAATCAAGTGGTTTCTACCATGTTCGACTTCAACACATGTATTCACATGGTTAGATTTGTACTATAGAGTGGTGGAGATGAAGACCCTAAATATTTTCTCACAGATTCAGGTTGCGTTGGAGTATATTCAGTTTGAGTTAGATCTTACTCTCTTTGATGATTTAGTGGGATTCATTGACATTAATGGTGATTTTCCTCACTTTCGATAATGGGTTTTCATTATTGACCCTTGATCGTGAGATTTCGTCGAGTGTTTGACTTCATCTCATTAATTCACATTAGTTGGATTGTACTAGTGTACCTTGGGAGTCATTGACATTAATGGTGATTTCCATCACACTTGTTAATGATATTCACTAATGACCAGTAATCAAGTGGTTTTTACCATGTTCGACTTCAGCACATGTATTCACATGGTTAGATTCGTACTATAGAGTGGTGGAGATGAAGACCCTGAATCTTTTCTCACAGATTCAGGTTGCATTGGAGTATATTCAATTTGTACTATTAATGGGATAATCGTTAAGTGTGGACACAAATAAATCTCCCTAGATCCACCTAGATATAGAACAAAACGAGACAGGACATGGTTTGGATCTTACTCGCTTTCATGATTTAGTGGGATCATCCTAACCTCCTAACCTTATCCTCTTCATCTTATAAAAGGAGAGGATCTCTCATGGAAAAAGTTATCTTTGGAGATTGGCTTGATTTAGAAGTTGTTTTGGATTGAGATTGTTAGCTTGGTCAGAGTGGTTTTAAGCTTGGCTTTGTTAAGATAGATTGTGAGTAGCTATCAGATCCATGGTATCAGAATCCTTGGAGCAAGAAGTGTGTGGGAAGCAAGGAACTATTGGAAGGAACCTTATGACATAAAGGCATCCGGTTGTAATCTCTCTTCCTATTATTTAATATAATATAGTGGCATGCTTATTTCACATAGAATTATCTTTATTTTATTGCATAATTCCATGATCATATGAATAGGTTGTCATTGAATATACTTCTACTTCTTTTACTTTGGTTGGTTTGTGTCTCATTGCAGGATCAGTATCAAAAGAGCACCAGAGAGAAATAGGAACAACAAAGACATAAGGAAGCGACAATTAAAGGTACGTCTCTCATCTTTTGTTTGGTAGTAAATTCGATGATTAGAGCCTAGGGAAAGCGCTTGTCTACCAAATTTGTGTCTAGGTTGGAAAATCTGCTTGTCTCCCGATCATACTCCTTTATAAGAGTACAAGTTGGTCTATGATCCAAATTTTTGAGTTAGTGTTTCCAAGATAGTTGTCGTGCCGTTAATATGTTCAAAGAAAATTTCAACCCGGAAATCCTTCTATTGCGTTAGCCATTTCTACAGTCCTTAAGCCTTCTATTGCGTTGGCCATCCTTGAGTCAGTCCTCAATCATTTGTTACTCTGATCTACTTCAAATCTTGTTACCTGTTTCATGTCATTGATGGGGGATACATTAAGGCCCTCCTGTGACGAGTCTTTTTCGGTCGATTTCAGCTCATTATCCAGGAATTAGACTTAGAAACTAATTGGTACCTTGGAACTTGCATGCATCAATGGCAGGTTTCCTCACTTTTGACAATGGGTTTTCATTATTGACCCTTGATCGAGAGATTTCACCGAGTGTTCGACTTCAGCTCATTAATTTGCAATCGTTGGATTTTACTAGTGTACCTTGGGAGTCATTGACATTAATGGTGATTTCCATCGCACTTGTTAACGGTATTCACTAATGATTGGTAATAAAGTGGTTTCTACCATGTTTGACTTCATCACATGTATTCACATGGTTAGATTCGTACTATAGAGTGGTGGAGATGAAGACCCTGAATCTTTTCTCATAGATTCAGGTTGCGTTGGAGTATATTCGGTTTGTACTATTATCAGGCTAATCGTTAAGCGCAGACACAAATCAATCCCCCTAGATCCACCCAGATATAGAACAAAACAAGACATGACATGTTTTGGATGTTACTTGCTTTCATGATTTAGTGGGATCATCCTAACCTCCTCACCTTATCCTCTTCAGCTTATAAAAGGAGAGAAGCTCTCATGGAAAAAGTCATCTTTGGAGATTGGCTTGAGTTAGAGGTTGTTTTGGCTTGAGATTGTTAGCTTGGTTAGAGTGGTTTTAAGCTTGGCTTTGTTAAGATAGATTGTGAGTAGCTATCAGATCCATGGTATCAAAATCCTTGAGCAAGAAGTGTGTGGGAAGCAAGGAACTGTTGGAAGGAACCTTATGACATAAAGACATTCAGTTGT
>SNQJ01S0055516.1:80920-93149 GCA_010110895.2 Picea sitchensis
CAGTTGTAATCTCTCTTCCTATTATTTAATATAATACAGTGGCATGCTTCTTTCCCGTAGAATTATCTTTATTTTATTGCATAATTCCTTGATCATATGCATAGGTTGTCATTGAATATACTTCTACTACTTTCACTTTGGTTGGTTTGTGTCTCACTGTAGGATCAGTATCACAAGAGCACTGGAGCGCAACATGAACAACAAAGACATAAGGAAGTGACACTTAAAGGTATGTCTCTCATCTTTTTTTTGGTAGTAAATTTGATGATTAGAGCCTAGGGAAAGCGCCATGTCCTATCTCATTTTGTTCTATATCTAGGTGGATCTAGGGGGATTGATTTGTGTCCACACTTAACAATTAGCCTGATAACAAAATTGGCGACTAACTTGTTGACTCCTAAGGTACACTAGTACAATCCAACGAATGCGAATTAATGAGCTGAATTCAAACACTCGACGAAATCTCCTGATCAAGGGTCAGTAAAGAAAACCCATTATCGAAAGCGAGGAAACATGCCATTGAGGCATGAAAGTTCCAAGGTACCAATTAGTTTCTAATTCTAATTCCTGGATAATGAGCTAAAGTCGATAAGAAAAGACTCATCATGGGAGGGCCTTAATGTATCCCTCATAAATGACATGAAAAGGGTAACAATATTCAAAGTAGATCAGAGTAACAAATGATTCAGGACTGAATCAGGGATGGTCGACGCAATAGAAGGCTTAAGGACTGCAGAAATGGCCAATGTAATAGAAGGATTTCTGGGTTGAAATTCTCTTTGAACATATTAATGACACGACAACTGTCTTGGAAACACTGACTCAAATATGTGGATCATAGAACAACTTGTAATCTTATAAAGGAGTATGATCAGGAGACAAGTGGATTTTCCAACCTAGACACAAAGTCAAGCAGTCTGTCAAGTAGACTGTAAACAAACTATAATCAAACCCAAAAATTCATCCAGAACCTATATCATAGATCTGGGCAAGACAAAACTAACAAAAATCAATTTCTGTAGGCTATAAGACTAACACAGTGCAACGATCTTAGGTCACCGCAGGCTAGACAACAAATATAGTGCGGAAACTCCACACTGTGTCAAATGGTAGGGTGCGGAAATCAAATATCACCACATTGTCCCTCAAAGCAGGGCATGAAAATCAAAGTAAAAATGAAAAAATAAAAAATAAGAAGGTTTTTCCAGTGTGGTTTAACCAGTCAAAGAGTCATGATGGATCTCCCAGTGACTTAGAAAACAGAATCCAAGCAATCGAAGAAAGAAAGCAAGGAAAACTAGGAAAACAATTCGTTCCCTAGTGGAGTTGCCAATTTTGTTATCGGGCTAATCGTTAAGTGCAGACACAAATCAATCCCCCTAGATCCACCTAGATATAAAACAAAACGATATGGGACATGGCGCTTTCCCTAGGCTCTAATCATTGAATTTACTACCAAACAAAAGATGAGAGACATACCTTTAAGTGTCGCTTCCTTATGTATTTGTTGTTCCTGTTTCTCTCTGGTGCTCTTGTGATACTGATCCTGCAGTGAGACACAAACCAACCAAAGTGAAAGCAGTAGAAGTATATTCAATGGAAACCTATGCATATGATCAAGGAATTATGCAATAAAATAAAGATAATTCTATGGGAAATAAGCATGCCACTGTATTATATTAAATAATTGGAAGAGAGATTATAACCAGATGCCTTTATGTCGTAAGGTTCCTTCCAACAGTTCCTTGCTTCCCACACACTTCTTGCTCCAAGGATTCTGATACCATGGATTTGATAGCTACTCACAATCTATCTTAACAAAGCCAATCTTAAAACCACTCTGACCAAGCTAACAATCTCAAGCCAAAACAACCTCTAACTCAAGCCAATCTCTAAAGATAACTTTTTCCATGAGAGCTCCTCTCCTTTTATAAGCTGAAGAGGATAAGGTGAGGACGTTAGGATGATCCCACTAAATCATGAAAGTGAGTAAGATCCAAACCATTCGGAAGCCACCTCACCATAGAAGTTTCTCCTTCTAGAAGCATCGAGAAGATGCTCGTTTTTCCCACGTACAAAGGTCACCGCACTCTAGCTATAGAGAAACCTGTGGAAACTCCGTAGCCTAGCTATAGTGTAGCCTGCAAAAGTCAGGAATTTCCTCACCCTAGCTATAGTGCAGCTTGTCGAAACCAGGCATTTCCTCACCCTAGCTATAGTGCAGCCTACGGAAACCAAGAATTTCTGCACCCTGTGTATAGAGCAACCTACAGAAATCCTCTTCAATAGGGTTTTTACAAAGGAAAATACAACTTCTTCTCTCAGGGAAAGTTCTTCTCCCTTCTTTCTTCAGGAATTGAGGCCAATGACCACTTTGAAGGAAAAACATAGGTTTACATCATTAAGGATCATAAGGGTGACAAAAATAATGTGTAAAATTGTTCCAATCATCCAAAGGGGCTTACAGCTTGCTGATTAGCCATCCTAAGCCTAATAGGGGAATAGATCAACTTCGGTTTTCCCATCAGTTCCCAGGTTTGCTTCATCGTGACATTGACCTCTGACCCTAAGTTGACGACCACATAGTCTATATCATACTCTCCTATTTGAGTATTCAAATGTAACTCCTTATTTGTCCTTCTCTTTTTAGCGATTTGGTGTACTTCCCTATTTAGTAAGGGGTCTATCTTTCCTAGCTCATACTGTCTGATTAAATTTTGTAGTTCTTGTACAACATTCTCATCCTGAATCAAATTAATACAAGTATATAAAAATTCCATGAGCTTGCTTACCTCTTTTCCTTCTCTTGGCGAAGCAGACTTATCAAATGCCTGAGGAATTCCATATTCTCTTAGTTTTGGTCATGTCTTTGATGAAGAGCCTTGATCGCCTTTGAAATCTTTTCTCGCCTCCTAAAATACTTGTCTTTCCCTCTTTGCATCAAAAGTTTGGTCGTCTCTGTAACTTTCCTGACTCCTGAGTCTTTTGTAGTCTTTCCTTTGGTCAGTCTATCTTCTCCTATAGCAACACCTCCTTTAGTGATAACAACGAATCTAGGGTATTCTCCATGAGGTTCAACATATATCAGTTTCACTTGTGGGTTATGATGAGGTCCTCATCTCTCTTGAAGCTTAGCCAACAACACAGAACAATCTTCTATAACATGTTCAAACAAGTTGTAGTAGCTGCAAGTAGTGCAAGGGTTCTGATAGTCCCTTGCTAAGTGTCCTGGTTGTGTGCAGTTGTAACAGATGATATTTCCTTGGCCTCGACCCATACCTCCTCCTCATCCTTGTCCTCTGAATCCACCACAAGGATAGAAGTTTCCTCTCCTAAGGGAGTTATACTATGTAGTGTTTCCTTCTTGCTGGACTTCGCCTTGAATTTTGTATATGTCTCTTGACCTTTCATGCATGAGATCGTATGCCCTACAATCCCTATCATCATGGCCCATAGACTTATAAAACGTGCAATACAAATTTGTGGGTGTCTGAACATATTTTTGCATGTAATATCACTCACCAGGGCGATGTCTATTTCGACATACTTTTCACCAAGGTAAGGTGACTTGCTTCAAAGGGATTAGAACTCTAGAGGCCAAGTATTCATGAAATAAGGGGCAGTGCTTCTTGTCATGGCCTTCTGATTTGCATTTGACACACCAAATGTCTTCTCTTTTATATTTTCCCTTGTCTTTCTTCATATCTTCAATCTATAGAGACAAACTAGTTAACTGACTCAAGATCTGACTCATACTAGAGCTGGATTCTCCCATAGGGGATGATTCTAACTTCATGGCGATATCCAGTGACTCAACCTATGAAACAATATTCTGTTGCATCAAAGGGAATCTGATATGTGGTAAGAGGGCAACAATGAACCACTCTTTGTTCTGTTCATCTGGGATCTGAAAAGTCAATCGGCCTATTAAGGTCTTAAATCTCTGATTGAATTCCCAGACAGGTTCGACTACCTTCTGCTTGATCTCTTTCAACTTTGTAATACATTGTGACTCTAATTTGGGTTTCTTGAACTCTGCAATCAATTCATTCTTGATCTCATGTACAAGCTTCATGTACCATCTCAGTGCGCGATCTCGAAGGGTAGTACTAAAATGGATTCTTTTAATAGCTTCATCGACAACATTTTTAATATTCCATACAGCTTCACACAGGAATGAGTGCTGATCAGGATCTTTATATCCATCTTCCCTAAAGATAGGGAGCCTCATCTCATCTACCATAGATCTTCCTAGGTTTCCTGTCTGAGTATGTGGTGGACTACTAGTGATAGTGCTTTGAACGCTCTGGTGACTTGGATTAATCTGATTGCTTAATGCTACTGAATGAACAAGAGGGATAATAATACTTACTTCAACAGTCCGCACAGTCCCTGAAGTTTCTTGCTCTACCCAACGAGGTTCTTCAGCTTTCCCTTCCTCTGCCCTAATGGGTTTTGAATGCTCTTCATTCATTAGATCTTCCTCTTCTCCACTATAGAAAACCTCATCCTCGTAGTTTTGCTTGAATAGGTTCGCAAGATGAACCTCTCTAAACACTCTCCCACTGCGTGTATGGCTAACCTCTGTGTCACTGTTGCTGTCTGAATTCCTGAACATTAGCCTTTTCGAATCCGACCAATCTACTGTATCTTCAAGATGTTCTTCTCATGCAATAACATATTGATCCTCAACTTCAAAAAATGTAAAAATTTTCCTCTCGGTCCCTTGAAGAAATATCTCTCCGCTTGGCTATATGATTCTACTCTGTCAACAACAAACTCAATGATGTACCCTCCAATGGTGCTATCAAACCAGTGATCTACTACTCTTGACATGACATTATCAACTCTCTTGACCTTCTTGATCAGGGCCAACGTCCAAACTACAAGAGGTCTAGATCTGATCTCAAACTGGGTATCTGCTAACCTGGCTAACCACTCATATAGCTCCTAATGGATTCCTCCAAAGAATATATCATGTATACAGTAAAAATATATCTTCCTAATCAATCCTCTGTACTAAAATTAGGGTTCTTGTTCTGGGCTTCAGCGAAGTCCTTTTCTTGATCCTCTATCCACTTCTAAATCTATGTTTTTGATGGAAACCACCTTGACATTCCCTCAAGAATGTTCTTGTCCCAACAACGAAACCATTTGTTGGCATAGGGGCAGACCTAGGGTTCAGCTCCGAGAGCGCACCAACAAGCCCTAACTACTGGCCCTTTCGGCTACACCTGGGAAGGAGATGTAGTCTCACCCGAAACAGCTATGGGGGGGTTGCAGGATAGAGATGTCTACAACCAATGGAAATATCAAGTGGATCTAATACTAGAACAATACAACATGCATATATCACTTATCAACTTATATCTACATCACATAACTATATATCTGATCTAACACAACAATGCAATAACAATATATCAATGACAAAGAACAAAGCATCAATCACACACATGACACAAGATATATGTGGTTCACCTTCTCTCTAGGGATACGTCCACAAAACTGTGCTTTATAATGTATTAAGATATAACATACAGTTCTTGTTTGTGCTCTTAGATAACATATCTTCTCTCTTCTCTTCTCTTCCTCTCCCCTTCCTACGCACCCAGATGCAGGGCTTGATCTCCACACCCAGCTGGAGACCTTACAATATCAGAAGGCTCTCACACTTAGCACTTCTCTCTCTCACAATAGTACTTACTCAATAATAACAATCCCAATACCAACAATCATCTTACCAACCCAACCCAGATCCTCTTGACCTTTATTTATACATTACAATAGCTCGCTAACATCTTTAGGTCGAATCCTAAGTGTCAAAACCCTAGATACCAAAACCCTAGGTGTCTAAAACCCTAGGTCAACTTGACCCATGTTTTCAGGGCTTCTCCAGCCAACCTATCTTTCCTTCCTTTTCGTGTGGTGCTCCAAAGCATCCAACGATGGATTTTTCCTCTTGTTGAGTTTTCCATGATCCTTCCTCCTTTCTGATCTATCATCCTCGATCTCCTCATCCAATGACTTGATTTCTCGGACTTCGCTCTATCTTTTCTTCTCTTTTTCTCACTTTGAACCAGTAACAGTCACCGTGTCTTCCGCGAAGTTTGCATTTTTCCTTTTCTTCCTTGATCTTCACTTGCTTCCATAACCAAGGGCCAACATGTATTCATAAGGTTCTCTTTTACATTTGGCCAGAAGAAGCCTCGAATACATCTCTAATATGCTTATTTATACATAAATCATCTTAACCAAAAGTGGTTAGATTTTCCACATTATTAGCTCTCAAAATAGAATACAATCTAAACTAAAAAGATATTACAAAGATTTTGAACATCTTCTGGGATTTCTTTCGCTTGCTGGTGATTCATTCATCCTATATTTTCTCATGGATGCACTTGAATTTTGTTGATCCTTGAATTGCACACGCAGATCCAATAATGCAATAACAAACTTGGAGGGTTCAATATTTGCATTTAATTCAAACGAAAAAGCCTTTTTATGCACCAATGGTAGATTTGTTTGAATTTGAACTACTTCATGTTGAGTGATCTAACGTTGTAAACTTGGTTTCACTAGAAGATCATTTAAGATTTTCAAATCAACATGATTGACATATAGTATAGCATTTTGTACCCTCTCTTTGCTTTTCTTCAGATATTCTCTATCCTTTTCAATCTCGACTTTCCCAAGTGTAGAATGAATACCACTGACATAAATTTCTTCCATTTCTAGATCTACAACTAAAAGAGCATCAAGACAAGAATCCTTTTCCTCTTTATCTAACCTTTTACTTTCTTCAAGATTGTTTTCCCAGGTCTTTAAAGCCATTTCTCCTTTTATCTGCTCAAATTATGAAAAAGGGGCAAGTCCTGGTACATTGAGATTTTGCCTCCACACTATAAATTCTTGAAATTTGGATATGGCCATAGAAGATTCCTTCTCTTTGTCATCAATAATATGCAAATAATTATTGATTACTTGATAGTGTTTTTGGATGGCATCCAAACTTTTATACAAATTCTGCTGGACAATCTACAACCTCTCATTTACCTCTGATGCTTGTTTCTTGAAGGCATAAATGTCAATTAATGTGCCCTCGATTGTGGTTATCCGAGCTTGGAATTTATTTATTAATGTATCTTGCTAGGAGACCATGTTATTACTCAAGTGATGATTTTGAAAAAATAATTTCAATTTATCCTCTAATTGTTTAATATGCTGCTCAAAACCCTGTCTGACTTGGCTTATATTAGAATTCATTCTTTCTCTAAAAGTAACTTCCATCTGTTTCATATCATTATGCAATTGTTAAATCAAAAGATTCTTCTGGTCAAGTTTTTTTCTCAAATTATCCACTGACCATAAGTTAGCAGTTTCAAATTCTCCTAGTGAATTTGCTACCTCTTTTGCGAATTCAGGGTCACTGTGTCCTTGTCCATCATATATCATTTTTTCTTTTTTTGTAATTCCTTCCTCTTTCTGTCGAGATTCTCTTCGTATGATTGCCTTCCTTTTCTTGTTGAAAAATAAATCTGATGAAGGAATATTTTCAGGGTCAATAGGTGTCAGGTCATCTATATTGATAAGCTATGAACAAGGTAAATTGTGACTTGTTACTAGGGGAGTCAAAGATGGTATGGGAGAAATAATTGCAACATATTCCCCTTGATTTGTGACATCTTTCATAGGATTTTCGGTGTTTGACAATAATAGAGGAAAATTATGCCCATGTTTCATAAAATCTTTGAATAATGCTAATAATTCTTGATCACTTTTACCTGGTATGGATATTCTTGTAATTATTGCATCCTTGGACAATGTTTTTGGTGTCCTTTCCACTTCTTTAGTTTTGTCCTCAGGAAAGTCATGTTGCTTGAGATTTGATGATTGTGCCACTCGTGATGTTGGATTAAGCCTTTGTTTTTCTTGCAAGATTTTAGGTAAATTGTTCCTTTTATGCTTTTCAAAGATGAAAAAACCTGACTGTTGTTCTTGAGGAAGACTTTGAAATCTGGATATGACCTCCTCATATGATCCAATTCCTCTAAAAACCTTGTCATAAGGTGAATCTTCATGGATGTATATCTTCATGTTAAATTGAACCACATGATTTTATACCACTCTATGTGGATCATGCTTCTTGAATTCAATGTCAACCAAATTAATATCATCTAAGGAAAAATCCTCTACCTTAGCATGTCCAAATTTTGATAATGAGAATATACCAACCTGTATAGGAAAGGATGGCCAAACTCTTTTCTGTGCGGCCTTCAGTTCTTTGATAATGCCGGTTGAAACTATCTGATAGGTTAATTCTCTACAAACAAGTCTATTTGGTACAAATTTAGGAAAAGCATGTGGAGATGTGAAACAATAAAAAAATATGATGTAAGAAAAACTTTCCTCAATGTACCAATCTACAATAATACCCATATTTCCAATAATTTGTTCTGAAATTTTGGGAGGAGGTTGACCATAGATAATTTCATGGATTTGAATGACCACATTGAGACAAATCTCATAAAAATAATCCTTTTCATTTTCCTCCCATAATTTAGAATGATAGAAATGTATAGGCTCGCTGATAGTCAAAGTCCAACTCCAATTCATAAGAGGAAATGGGGTTTTGAAAAAAATTGCATCCATAATATATGAAAACATGTGGAAGGGAGCATGCTATCCTTTAGACTTCTGATTTCTGTAATCCCTGATTTTTTTAGCTAGGTTACCTGACAACATTTTTCCCTATTCAAAAGTATAACCCTCTGCAACTTCATGAATTATAGGAACCCACTCTATAGTAAAATGCGTAGGATTTTTCTTTTTGAACATTATACAAAGCATCATGGAAGTATACAAAATATGGGCATCACAAGAGGCTATAGAGTATATACCATGGCTATTAGTTTTGAATTTATTTTCATTTCCCCACCATGTTTTCACTAAATCATGAACAATTATGCCGTATTTTGTGCATTCATCATCCTCAAACTTCATTACAAATGATGCATTGTAAGTATATTTGATGTTGTGAGTTAATTTATACTTTACTTGAATGTACTCAGTTCAGAATGAGCCGACAATGGTCTTCTGATGACTGTAGATGGTTCTGGTGGGGATATCCACATGCTCTACGGCCTAACTTATCATATCAGTATATGGCATCCATTTCGGTTGAGATGCAACTTTGTGAAGTTTTGACTTAGACACATGTCTTAGCTTGCTTGCAATTGGCTCATCTTATCCTCTTCTTGAATCATCTGAATATACATAATTTTCCTTCTCTAAAATATCATAAACCTACTTCCATGATTTAATGACATCCGTTAGTTGAGAAGTAGCATCTGAAATAATGCCTAAATTTGGGTTCGACTCCTTTGAAAATGGATCTTGCTTCTTTCCTAGTTTACGTGGTGCCATGATTTCCAAATATCAATGTTAGCCCTCCCATGAGAAGTAAAAATCTGTGAGTCCAAACTACTAAATTCAAAAGTTTTGGATGCTAATGGAAAAATGCTATGAAGTTAAAAATGCCTTTATTAAAAAAAATGTTAAACACTAATTATCTTTTCATTTAATCCATTGATAGGGTAATCATGCCAAATCTGTCAAATTTATTACTTGACGATCGTAAGATTTTCCAATCTTTTACCTTAGCCACGTTGAATACACCTTTAATGATCACAATTAATGAGGATAAGCTATTTTAGTAGTTCGACATTCGAGAGTATTGAATGAGGAATGATAGATATATCCCAAAGGCTGAATTCACTAAGCAATTAACCATCCTTTAATTTATTGTTTCATTTTAATTGATCACAACTTATGGTCACTTTAATTTTAAGTGCTGTGAAACTCTAGGACTCCAGAGCTTTGGGACTTTGTGAGTTTTCATTTTTGGTGTATAGAGTTTTCCCAAAGGATAAACTCGCAAAGAAATTATTTAATTTTAATTACGCCTACTAAAACATGTTTTACCCATTAATCTTTGGCGCTTTATCATTTCGGTCATTCCGACACTTCGACGCTCCGACACTTTTTGAATTTGTTCTTTATTTGATCTTCTGGAAGTCTGAAGTTGCAAGAGCCATCGATCTAGATGACTATCAAATTTTAACGGTTGGTACTTGATCTCTGTCAAGATGTAATGAAAACGTCTTTTTGTCTATGAAATGATATTCCTAAGTTTAAAATTTTTATTTTGAAAAGAGTAAAACAAAAAGGAATTTTGACAAAATTGATTTTTATTCAAAAATTTCATTTATGTTCTAATAGTTTGCATTGGTTGATTGGTTGTGAACCCTTTTGTCCTCATTGAAACATCTCACTTTTCTGGATGATTAAGACTCTCTTGTTTATTGCAACCCTATTTCTTGTTTCTCATGTTTTGAGGGTTTTCATGAGTGTTTGACTTTTTTCTCCTTTTCATCTTTGAGTTCTTGATTGATAAAGTTGTCTCACACTTGTTGTCTTTCAGTTATCACCTTTTTTAGTACACTTTGTTTGATTCCTTTTTTGCCTCATATTTCTTTGTGTTGAACACATACCTCTTTTATTTCTCTTGAAAGTTAAGAAGAAAAAAGTCTGCATATCTCCTTGCATACATTATCAAACAAAGAAGTTTTGTTGCATTCCTTAGGAACTTGTTTTGGTACACGTTTGGAAAAAAGTGATAGTTTTGCATCTGCATTTTGGTTTTTGGACACGTTTTCTTGGTAGCTTGGCATCATCTTGATCCTTGAAATTGAAAGTTGCATAGATTTGAGTTCTTGCTTGTGGTAAGAAGAATATAACTCTTCTTCTTATCATACACAAAATTCATCGAAAAGAACAAACTATATCCCATTATTTTGCATTCTATTGGAGTCGAGTCTCTCAGACATCATCAGTTTCATCTCCATGGGCCCTTTCAGAAAAAATCCATTAAAATCAACTACGCGCTAATAAAATCAACTAGAACATTTTTCGGTTTTAGCACAATAACAATAGTACCTGATTAGGGTCTTTGGACTAGGGAAAGTGAGTAAATCATCCAAGAATACTAAACCGACTGTAGAACACTAGAGAGTGTACAAATCCAACTTTTGTATAAGCATAGTCGAGAACCCCCTCTCAAACAAGGGATAAAAACAAGGTTGCATGCAGAAGAGAAACAAAGATTTCCCATCGAAATATTGACCAATTGTAGCAGATAGAGCGTATATTGGGGTTTTTTCTTGAGAAAACACTCGTTTCATTTGGTCTCGGTGCTTCATGAATTCCAAATCCATTCAGGGTCCTCAAGAGTCTTACTGATCCAATTGTCTCTAGTTCTCTTGAAGAGCTTCAGACTTTGATATCCTTCCCATACATCCGGTCTTGATTTTCAACTATACTTGCCCAGAAGCTGAATGTGAATTGGTAGCCTTAGTAACCTTTCCTAGGTATCTACAAAGGTGACTGTGGGGGGATTCCCACAATACCTGTGGCATATGTCGTATCACACTCTCAGTACCCTTGGAGGATGATCCCATGAAAGAGAGGATTGCTTGCACCGAGAAGGGATGTAACATGGAGGTTGGGGTACCTGATTCTAATTTATTTGCCAATGGCTTGACATATTATCTTCGAAAGATCCTTGAACTTACTGTTTCTTGGCTGATTGCTTTTAGTTTTCTTAGGGGTGTGTTCCTTTCAGTTTTGTAGTCGACTTTAGGATCAAATATTTTAGAGAATACGAGGTATGGAACCCGACGTTCTGGAACCTCAACCCAATGTTTCTTATGAAGGAATGATCTAGGATCCAACTTCTAAGGTTGGGAGCATAGCTCCTGGAAGTGATCATCACATAGAAGAACAGATCACAACCTTCATAGAAAGCATTTCATCTTACACAAATCCTACTTTTACTGATCCACTTGGCCCACCACTCACTGAAGACACTGATCCACCATCCACGAGATATGGTGATGCATTTTCTTCTTATAGGTTACCGCTCGGTTCAACCACTATATCATTTTTTGGCATGAGCCCGTCATCTTTTGGTTTCTGTGAAGGACTTGGGAATTCATCATTTTCCACAACTTCTGTAGTTGATACTGCTGGTGATTCTTCTTTACCATAAACATTAGTGACCCAGGTAATCTCGACTCAACCACTTGCACATACATCTTCCTTTTCACACAGGTCAGGTAGCATTCCTACTTCACTATTTCTGCACATGCACACACTAAGTGCTTTACTT
>SNQJ01S0055516.1:93199-109139 GCA_010110895.2 Picea sitchensis
TAATTTCATGGATTTGAATGACCACATTGAGACAAATCTCATAAAAATAATCCTTTTCATTTTCCTCCCATAATTTAGAATGATAGAAATGTATAGGCTCGGTGATAGTCAAAGTCCAACTCCAATTCATAAGAGGAAATGGGATTTTGAAAAAATTGCATCCATAATATATGAAAACATGTAGAAGGGAGCATGTTATCCTTTAGACTTCTGATTTCTGTAATCCCTTATTTTTTTAGCTAGGTTACCCGACAACATTTTTCCCTATTCAAAATTATAAACCTCTACAACTTCATGAATTATAAGAACTCACTCTATAGTAAAATGCGTAGGATTTTTCTTTTTGAACATTATACAAAGCATCATGGAAGTATACAAAATATGGGCATCACAAGAGGCTATAGAGTATATACCATGGCTATCAGTTTTGAATTTATTTTCATTTCCCCACCACGTTTTCACTAAATCATGAACAATTATGCCGTATTTTGTGCATTCATCATCCTCAAACTTCATTATAAATGATGCATTGTAAGTATATTTGATGTTGTGAGTTAATTTATACATTACTTGAATGTACTCGGGTCAGAATGAGCTGACAATGGTCTTCTAATGACTGTAGATGGTTCTGGTGGGGATATCCACATGCTCTTAGGCCTAACTTATCATATCAATATATGGCATCCGTTTCAGTTGAGATGCAACTTTGTGAAGTTCCGACTTAGACACATGTCTTAGCTTGCTTGCAATTGACTCATCTTATCCTCTGTTTGAATCATCTGAATATAGGGAATTTTCCTTCTCTAAAATATCATAAACCTACTTCCATGATTTAATGACATCCGTTAGTCGAGAAGTAGTATATGAAATAATGCCTAAATTTGGGTTCGACTCCTCTACAAATGGATCTTGCTTCTTTCCTAGTTTACTCGGTGCCATGATTTCCAAATATCAATGTTAGCCCTCCCATGAGAAGTAAAAATCTATGAGTCCAAACTACTAAATTCAAAAGTTCTGGATGCTAATGGAAAGATGCTATGAAGTTAAAAATGCCTTTATTAAAAAAAATGTTAAACACTAATTATGTTTTCATTTAATCCATTGACAGGGTAATCATGCCAAATCTGTCAAATTTATTACTTGACAATCGTAAGATTTTCCAATCTTTTACCTTAGCCACGTTGAATACACCTTTAATGATCACAATTAATGAGGATAAGCTATTTCGGTAGTTCGACATTCGAGAGTTTTGAATGAGGAATGATAGATATATCCCGAAGGCCAAATTCACAAAGTAATTAACCATCCTTTAATTTATTGTTTCATTTTAATTGATCACAACTTATGGTCACTTTAATTTTAAGTGCTTTGAAACTCTAGGACTCTAGAGCTTTGGGACTTTGTGAGTTTGTATTAGTGGTGTACAGAGTATCCCCGAAGGCTAAACTCGCGGAGAAATTATTTAATTTTAATTATTCCTACTAAAACATGTTTTACCCATTAATCTTTGGCGCTTTATCATTTCAGTCATTCTGACACTTCAGTGCTCCGACACTTTTTGAATTTGTTCTTTATTTGATCTTCTGGAAGTCTAAAGTTGCAAGAGTTGTCGATCTAGATGTCTATCAAATTTTAATGGTTGGTACTTGATCTGCCCTATCAAGATGTAATGAAAAAGTCTTTTTGTCTACGAAATGATATTCCTAAGTTTAAAAATTTTATTTTGAAAAGAGTAAAACAAAAAGGAATTTTGACAAAATTGATTTTTATTCAAAAATTTCATTTATGTTCTAAGAGTTTGCATTGGTTGATTGGTTGTGAACCCTTTCGTCTTCATTGAAACATCTCACTTTTCTGGATGATTAGGACTCTCTTGTTCACTCCAACCCTATTTCTTGCTACTCATGTTTTGAGGGTTTTCATGAGTGTTTGACTTTTTTCTCCTTTTAATCTTTGAGTTCTTGATTGATAAAGTTGTCTCACACTTGTTGTCTTTCAATTATCACCTTTTTTAGTACACTTTGTTTGATTCCTTTTTTGCCTCATATTTCTTTGTGTCAAAAACATACCTCTTTCATTTCTCTTGAAAGTTAAGAAGAAAAAAAGTCTGCATATCTCCTTGCATACATTATCAAACAAAGAAGTTTTGTTGCATTCCTTAGGAACTTGTTTTGGTACATGTTTGGAAAAAAGAGATAGTTTTTCATCCGCATTTTGGTTTTTGGACATGTTTGCTTGGTAGTTTGGCATCATCTTGATCCTTGAAATTGAAAGTTGCATAGATTTGAGTTCTTGCTTGTGGTAAGAAGAATACAACTCTTCTCCTTATCATACATAGAATTCATTGAAAAGAAAAAACTGTATCCCATTATTTTGCATTCTATTGGAGTTGAGTCTCTCACACATCATCAGTTTCATCTCCATGGGCCCTTTCAGTAAAAATCCATTAAAATCAACTACGTGTTAATAAAATCAACTAGAAATTTTTTTGGTTTTAGCACAATAACAATAGTACATGATTAGGGTCTTTGGACTAGGGAAAGTGAGTAAATCATCCAAGAATACTAAACCGACTGTAGAACACTAGCGAGTGTACAAATCCAACTTTTGTATAAGCATAGTCGAGAACCCCCTCTCACACAAGGGCTAAAAACAAGGTTGCATGCAGAAGAGAAACCGATATTTCCCCTCCAAATATTGACCAATTGTAGCAGATAGAGTGTATATTGGGGTTTTTTCTTGAGAAACCACTCGTTTCATTTGGTCTCGGTGCTTCGTGAATTCCAAATCCATTTAGGGTCCTCAAGAGTCTTACTAATCCAATTGTCTCCAGTTCTCTTGAAGAGCTTCAGACTTTGATATCCTTCCCATACATTCGGTCTTGATTTTCAACTATACCTGCCCGAAGGCTAAATGTGAATTGGTAGCCTTAGTAACCTTTCCCAGGTATCTAAAAAGGTGACTATGGGGGGATTCCCATGATACCTGTGGCATATGTTGTATCACACTCTTAGTACCCTTGGAGGGTGATCCCACAAAAGAAAGGATTTCTTGCACCGAGAAGGGATGTAATGTGGCGGTCGGGGTACCTGATTCTCATTTATTTGCCAATGGCTTGACATATTATCTTCAAAAGATCCTTGAACTTATTGTTTCTTGGGTGATTGCTTTTAGTTTTCTTAGGGGTGTGTTCCTTTCAGTTTTGTAGTCAACTTTAGGATCGAATATTTTAGAGTATACAAGGTATGGAACCCGACATTCCGGAACCTCAACCCAATGTTTCTTATGAAGGAATGATCTAGGATCCAACTTCTAAGGTTGGGAGCATAGCTCCTGGAAGTGATCATCATGTAGAAGAACCGATCACAACCTTCATAGAAAGCATTGCATCTTACACAAATCCTACTTTTACCGATCCACTTGGCCCACCACTCACTGAAGACACTGATCCACCATCCATGAGATATGTTGATGCTTTTTCTTCTTATAGGTTACCGCCAGGTTCAACCACTATATCATTTTTTGGTGTGAGCCCGTCATCTTTTTGTTTTTCTGAAGGACTTGGGAATTTATCATTTTCCACAACTCC
Organism: Picea sitchensis; assembly: GCA_010110895.2. Taxonomy (NCBI): domain Eukaryota; kingdom Viridiplantae; phylum Streptophyta; class Pinopsida; order Pinales; family Pinaceae; genus Picea; species Picea sitchensis. The sequence continues at coordinate 96,789 of SNQJ01S0055516.1, forward strand.
TGTAGTTGATACTGCTGGTGATTCTTCTTTACCATAAACATTAGTGACCCAGGTAATCTCGACTCAACCACTTGCACATACATATTCCTTTGCACACAGGTCAGGTAGCATTCCTACTTCACTATTTCCGCACATGCACACACTAAGTGCTTTACTTGGTCGTCCTATCGATCAGATGGCCGAAAATCAACTCATTAATACAACCATAGTTCCACAAGATACTCAACCTCCATCTCGACCACACAGTTTAGTACGTCCTACATTGGAGGTCAATATTCAATGGGAGGCCAACCTTCAGGTGGGGGGAAACCTTCAATTGTAGGGAAATGTTTTACAGGGTAGAACCTACATAGTCACAATATCAACCTGCCTGGGGGCACTCTTCTCCTGCTAGTCCTTCTATCCCTACCACCACTAGCTTATATCCTAGACATCCATTTCCAGGAACTGCTAACCCTTTGTGGGGTCAACCCAACCTGACATGTATTCTTCTGCAATAAAATGTTCCCTTTCAATTTGTAAACCCCATGATGCCGACACAAAATTCCCTTCAACCACCTTACATGAGGGGAACATTAGGTTAATTTCAGTACATAGGAAGTCCATCATAGTACATGGGTGGTAAATTAGGACAACCACCTTACATGGGTGAACCACCCGAGAAAGCACCATATATGGGAGGACCATCTAGCTTTTCCATATTTCCGCAACCTAGATATGGTCTTACTAGTGTTCCTATTCCATATGATTACCACCAATATCCACATGCTGACCAATATCTTCCATTCTTGGCTGCGTTAGATCTACCAGATTTTCTACATTTGACCAAACAATCCCATCCAACATGCTCCGTTTTGGCCCGCCATCCCTGCCAAATTATCGTCTGACATCCCAAAATTTGACGAAAAACCTGGGGAAGAGCCTAATAATCATGTTATGAATTTCCATTTATGTTTTTCTTCCAACTCTTTGATGGATGATTCCATCAGTCTTAGACTTTTTCAGAGAACACTTACGGGTGTCACAATGAAATGGTATATTGAGTTGCCACGTAACTCCTTTGTTGACTTTAATTCTCTTTCCATGGTTTTCTTGACACATTTTTAATTACCTATATGGTATGAGACTAACACATAGTTTTTGACCTCACTCCAACAATCCTCTTCCACCCACATATCTAATCATATTCATGAGTGGAGACGACAAAGACAATTGATTAAAGCTCCCATTCTAGACCAACTCCTAGTGTATTGGTTTACAAATTTTCTCTTACCTCCCATTGTCCATGATGTTGTTATGGGAAACCTTGTTACTAAGGAGCAGGATATCAGGTGTGCACATTATTTGGAATTGGTCTACCCCCAGTTCGACACACTTTACGATCTGATCCCTAACTCTCCTCATTCATCGAATGATCTAACAAAACCTACTCCGGAACCAAGTTCTGTTTCAAACACCAAAACTACTTCTGCTCCTGCTCAAACCTCTGAGGTGAATGTAGTCCAATCCACTGCATCTCAACAACCAGGAGGTAAGAATAAAAACAAGGGTAAATCCAAGAAATCTTCTAAAGAGAAGGATAATCCTAAGACTACTGATACTCAATCGAATAAGAAGCCTAAGGTTCCTTGTATGATATATGATGAAGACCACTACAAAAAAAACTTCCCTAATTGTGAGGCAATTTCTAAATTTCTGAAGGGTTTCTCCTAACCAGTTCAACAACAACATTTGGTTGCATAAAATCCTTCCCCTCCACAAGGGGGAAACACAGGTCATTCCCACCATGGGGATGCTCCCACAAACACCTCTGAGGTGTACATGTTTAAAGCAGATAATGTGACAACTCGAGAAAACACTTATGTTACTCCTCCATGTGAGTAGAATAAGGGAAAGGCTGTTAATAAACCCTCCACATCCACTCCTCCTCCATCTTCCAATCCTCTTCATATTTAGAAGCCAACCTCTGACGCAATTTTGTGCCCACCCAAGAGAATAATTCAAATGGAAACATTTAATCTAAATGCCCGTGCTTCCCAAAACTATAACATCGTTGAATATTTGGCACATGCGCCTTGTGCTATGTCATCCCTTGAAGTTCTACAGAACTGTCCAAGTCAACGTAGAACCCTGGTGTCATCCATTGGATCTATGGATCCAAAGGAGTCGAATTTGATCATGTTTAATCTGGATTACACTAAGGAGAGACTCTCCCACCACTTACCATTCCAAATTCAAATTTTGGTTGGTGGAAAGAACATCAATCACACTATTTTGGATGAGGGAGCCTTCACCTGTGTCATGTATTTTCCTTGTTGGAGAGCCCTGTTCTCTCCTAAACTCACCCCATCTTCGACCACCTTGAAAGCGTTTGATGGACGTGGTTTCCAACCTCATGGACTCTTGAAATATTTCGCTGTGACATTGAAGGGTAAAACTGTTTTGATGGATATGGAAGTAGTTGACTCACCCCTAGATTACAATTTTTTACTTGGTTGTAGTTGGTTATACGTGATAAATGTCGTCGCATCTACAATGTTTCATGTTTTATGATTTCCCCATCAAGGAAAAACTATCACTGTTGACCAACTGGACTATATAACTCCAAATCTCCACAATGCTGCGATGAATGATGTCCCTTTTCTAGGAAAATCTAGTCTTGAGAGTGTATGGGTAGGTCCTCTTAAGGATTCCTCATTCATAAGGGTTTTTTATTTACCTACTCCTGCCATCCTATAGGTTTGCACGTTAAATATGATTTCTACTCAGGTGCCACAATCCCCAGAATCATCTGATCCTTTGGTAGTACCCGGTCTCGGCGAGCATAGTTAATTGTCTCTGTCAAGCTCGTTAAACATGAAACATACCTCCCTCCATTCCAATTGAGTCTCAATTTGGATCACGCACTTGAAACTTCCTTTCCTTTGTCTAAGGAAAATGTTCCCATTAGTAACCAGATTCCTAAATGAGGGTAGAAGAAAAGTCACCAGAGGAAACGACGCTTAGGGGGCAGGTCTCCAGCCTCTAGGCATCATGCTGGAGAAAACCCACTAGCTTCTGTCATGCAAGATGGTATTTCAAATGGTTCAAAGGTAATACCTCTTCTCTTATTAACTCCAGGGTGGGTATTCTTCTTTCTTGCATGGATAGGTCCTTCAAGTCTTCCTGTGTTCTTTCAACTTCAACAACTAATTCTCTTGCGTTCTGCTGCTTTGACTTATCCTCTTGTTTTTCTATTAGTCACTCAATTTTTCTGGCTATGAGGTCCCTTAGTTCTTTCTTTTTCTATTCTGTAGCTTCCTCCTCTATTTTCCTTCTGATTTGATCTTTCTCAATCGAAGTCTTTCCTAACAAAAGTGGAAAGGGGGCACTATTCTCAACAAATTTAATGACTTAAAATTCTTCTTCAGTCGATGTTTCATGAGAAATCATAGGTAGATTAGTAACTCTTCCACACAGGGTTATCAATTTTCCTTTAAACAAGCCTATCCTTCTTAATGAAGGTACCATAACAAGCTTTACCAAAATTTCCCAAGTGCTTTCTGGCATAATATTCACATGTGTTTCTTCATCTAATACACAGTCTATGTTGAAGTCTTTTATTCTTGTAACTATGCACTGTTTTTCTTTTAGGATCTCTAGTAAACCGACATCTATGTGATCATCCATTACTTATTTTAACTGTATTAACATAGTATCTAACTCTTTCTCTTTATGATTCTCTAACCTATCCTTAGTCTCTTGATCTTCTTTATAATTTTCTTGTCTCATGTTCATATTTTCAACTTTAGCAATCATTCTTGGGAAATCCTTAACCTTATGACCAATAGCTTTACAACAAAGACAAATAGGACCTATACCAAATCATTCCTTAGCAAGATGTCCCAGTCTTCTGTAGTTATAACATAATGTCAATCCTCTCTTTCTTTTAAATGATCCCCAACCTCTCTTGTAATGCGCACTGGGATCATAGTGCTGGACCTCCAATCTACAAAAATTCTTTCTAGGTTCCTGCATCCACTTATTAGTCCAAAAATTCTTTCTATGCATAGGAATACCATATCTTTCTCTATTTCTATCAAATTTATTCATATCAACTCTTTCTTCTAACTGTGCCCTAGTTTTCAGACTAGGACAAAATCTATCAAACATACCTAGATTCATACTTTCGAAGCAAAAATTTCCACTTATCTTACCTTTACCAGAGCACAAAACTTTAAGATCTTACCTATTTTCTTCAGATCATGTTTCTTTTCTTAGCACATAGATTCACAAGTCGATTAGAATACTGTGCACTACAACAAAGAGCTACGCATAGAGCTTTCTCTTTTCTTCAATTCCCAACAATCACAGTTTCATGTCCCAACAATGAAACCATTTGTTGGCACAGGGGCAGACCCAGGGTTCAATGCTTCAAGAACGCACCAACAAAACCCTAATTACCAGCCCTTTCAGCAACACCTGCGAAGTAGATGAAGTCTCACCCGAGGTAGAGGTAGGGGGGTTGTAGGACTCATGTGTCTACAACCAAGCTGGGATACAAATCTATGATTACAATACTTAACAAAGCACTTAGCCAACAATATGCATTAATTCATGAGTCTCATTCACATCGCATATTAAATCCTTATTAAAGATCAGCGCAATAACTATTACGATCAAACACATCTAATCACTTATCCCATAACATTAACTCACATCTAGCATTCATTCATATTTTATACCATTAAGCACTAAGCAACAACATTAGATGAATTCATCATACATTATTGTCGCGCCTCTTTTGTCACCTAAATGAGCAAAATAGAGGTTCTTACAAGCTCAGTTGGGTTAGCTAGGCAAGACAATAGTGAATGGAAGAGTTAGAAACATCAAGCATGCAATATAAACAAAAGACTAAGCTAAGAACAATAACAAAAATTAAACTAGAGTGAATAAGAACATTAGAACAAGAAACACACAAGACTCATGCCACCAATGGAAAGGATTGTATTAGTGGAAATAAAACACCGAAGAGAAAGTGAGACTTTGGGTCCCCTCTTCCTCTAAGGGAGGGATCTTGAACTCCCAAGATTGAGCTCTTCTTACAACTAGCAAAATTGAAAGAAATGGTGAAAGAATCCCAAGATCATTCACTCAAGAGGTGATGTGAATAGCTCAAATGAAATGATGCTTGTATGTTCTTTACAAGGAAAGAGGATCCTCCAAGAGAATATAGGCAGCATAACAATACAAATGAATTCCTTGAAGATGTAGTGCACCCATGGCCTCTTTTTATAGCATAACTTTGAGGTATTATTCAACCATCTTTTAGTGTGAACAAGTGGCTATTTATGGCACCTTTAGGTCTTTGACCAACTACCCAGCCAGATTCTGCCGAGATTTGGATGTCAAATCGACTTGGAAGATGAACTAGAAGTGGGAGGGAGGCCGACCAATATCATAAATGCACCGTTCTGAGGTGTGCGTGGATTTTTGCGTCCACAGTCGCACATTGGGCGCATGTGTGATTTTCTGGCGTTTTCGACTGGCGCACGCATGCGCACTTCCTATATATCCTTAGCGTATGATGATTTTATAATTGATTGTATAGTTTTTGACCTTTTGGAAATGCATTTTTGGTCATTTTTGGTCCATGGGTGAACTAATAACTTTTTGAAGATGCTGGATTCCAGTAACCATTTGCGGATGAAATTTCAGTGAGAACAATTATAAGAAAAACACTCAGTAGATAAATAACATAAATCACATCACACAAAGCATATCAAGACACAAGATATACATGGTTTACCCCAGTGTGGGGCTACATCCACCAACTTCTTCTTCTTATTTATTTACTTTTCAAGCTTCTTACATCCATCTTCTCCTGTGCACAAAGCCATAGAGCCCAACTCCACAAAGGACAAGAGATCTGTGTGTTGTGCACCAGATCCTCCTTCCCAAAACCAGGTCAAGGCACAAAGCCAACTCCTTATTAGCACATAGCCTTACATAAAAAATCTGTGAACAAAGAAACTTACCCAAAAACTTGCACTTAGCTCTACAAGCCCTAACACATTCTTGCACTAAGCCAACTAGTCATGCACTAAGCCAATGGACCCTCTATATTGCTTAGCTACTAGTTATTTATACATTTACAAAAAGGTATAATCATGGGTAAACCCATGGGTCGACATCCCTTAACCCATTACATAAACCCTAGTAAACCCCTTGCTGGGTCCACAAGCCCACAAAATGGGTGAGATCCCGTGATCTCAGCTTCGCCTGGGCGCTCCATCTTTGACGAGCCTGTCAAAGTCCCAAAAGTGGTCAAACACGACCAATGTTCTCTCAAAACTTGGTCAAGGGCCAACAAGCGTTGATGGCCTACCAAATTCAGAGGTCTTCGGCTGGTATAAAACAATTGCAATAGTCGCTTAGTAAGACCCACTGTAACATGAGAATTTGTTGGAGTCGAATTTTATGGGGGTCAACGGCATCAGAGAGAAATGGTGGTTCTCTCTATGCCATCCGAGACTTTTCATTGTAAAGGTAATGAGAGTCAAGATATTGTTGCCCTTTGGGAAACTGTGCTGGTGTCGACATAAAGGGAGATGCGACTCCAAGAAGTAAAGGGATTCATGAAATCTATGGAGATAAGATTAGGAACTGATGGGGAACATGAACAAAGTCAATATGCGGTGAGACTCAAGACTGCCCTTGGTTGGGGGTATATTGAAAGGATGATTGGCAACAATCGTAAAATTGTATCTAGTGTTAGGGGGACGACTATACATGGGGTTAAACTGTGCCAGAGGTGTGACAAAGTGGACAAACTCAAAGATCATGGGTACATGGACTGTGGGATACTCAGGGTTTATGGACGATGTCAATATGAGTAGAGGATAGTGAATACCCCAACCAAAGGTGACATGGGTTGCTTTGCTAGAAAAATAATGTCATCAACGGTGACAACAAAAAGCTAAGTAGATGTTGGAAACAAAGGCTTTTTACAATTACCAAATAAATAAAGAATACTTTGGGATGAGTGTACAGATACAGAAATGGGTGCCCTAGTGAAAGATGGCTTGGCCTATGAGGGAACAATTTGCGTGGAGAACTGGTGGAGGGTGGGGTCCCCATGGGTGGGTTTTTGTATGAGGTAAATGAATGGAGGGAAATCTACATATGGGAAAACTGATTGTGGATGAAATGGAGAGTTAATGATACTACAAAGGCGTAGTCAAGATAGAACCGTGATGAGATAACCTGGGAGTCCATTGGGAAAGCTAGCAAAATGATGAGAAGGAGTATGTGGCTAATTCTCGGAAATGCGTAAGACTATCGAGACTCCCATCCCTAGGGTGTGAAAGTAGCATGAGTGTCAAAGTTCCAAGGGGTACTATGAATGGGACAACTCATGTGAGGGAGAGTGCTATAGGGTGACAGTACTACAGAGTTGGATGTAGGGACCCTAAAGGCGAATGTCAGAGGTTGGTACTAGGAGATGTAATGAATATTAAGAGGGAATGATTACATGTCAATGGCGATCATATACCTGAAGGGGCTGTGCTTGTTTTTGATGACCAAGTACCTGCACACATTAAAACTGATTACTCGACATGAACAATATCTGAATATAAAGAACATATAACAATTATTTGATAATTTTGAACATGAGCATGCGTACCTGGACGTGATGTGAGAAAAATGATCCTTCAGGGCCGAGTGCAGATGGTGACCCAGGGAATGTGATTGTGTAGGCGGCGGGACCCTAATCCCATGGATGAAGACGGAGCGGGAAACAAATACTCTGAGCTCCTATAACTGAGTGTGGAAGTTTGGCAAAAGGGACTTTATATGGCTGTGGGGCCCACAATTGCACCTCATTTGTACCTGTTGATATAGTGAATTGACGAGAGGATATTGAGGAGTTTTGAATATTATGGGAGTTCGAGACGGCTGATCCAAGATTTGCGAGAGTCAAGTTAGTGTTCCCATCCTCCTACGTAGTAGTTAGTTTCTATTTTTGGGTATGGGTCGTATGGATGACTATACTAGGGTATTGTTTAGGGATGGCCCCACTCATGCATGAGAGAAGGAAGGATACCTGTGCTGAGATGCATGAGTAAAATTCCATCTCATACGCATGATGTGCGGCTGCGTGAAATATAGATTCACGTGGGAGCACGTGGGTGGGAAAAACATGTGCACATTTGATGTGCATCTGTTGGAATTATAGTGGCGCACTGTGCGCAGCTTTTTCTCAGACAGCTGCACATCGGTGCACAGCTATGTAGAGAACATGTGTGCATGCGTGCACACTTGTGGGTGTGACAGATGTGCATTGATGCACATCTGTTTATCCTACAGTTATGTAGCTATGCGAAGAACATGCGTGCATATGTGTGCACCTGTGGGAGCGACAACCGTGCACTTGAGGCGAGACTAAGGGGTTTTTTGAAAGCTTGAATTTTTTATTATTTTGGATACATGATGATTGATAACTAAGGGTTTCTGTGTGAATGCAAGTGATCAATGTTTCATGCCAGTCCACTGGAGGGAGCGAGACTGGGAGCACCTCCGGGAGGTGGTGAGAGATGAGCCAGGTATTCGGAGACACTTGTCAGCCCGTGGGATGCTCAAGTTCTTTGACTACCCATTGATACAGTCACATGAGTACCTATTGCAGTATCTGATATTGATGTGGAGAACTGATCTATAGTGCTTCATTATGTGAGGGAAACATCTGGCATTCTCAACGGTTGAGGATGTGTATTTCTTGACGGGGCTCCCCTTTCGGGGAATGGCCCTTCCTGTTGATCCCTAGTTTCCCGGGGATGTGCATTTGATAGATGTGGCATGATGTTACTGTACGGGACCGAACCCAATGTCAGGTTCAGTTGTTAGCATTGATGCAATGGATGCACTCTTGCATCAAAGCATCGCAACCATGATCGTGAGGATATATGGATCCTTAGATACTCAATAGATGTCTGGAGGTCAGCTGAGGGTTATGGAGAGGGTCCTTGATGGGGAATTTTTTTCCTGGGGGTTGATGTTGAATGCCATGATGATGGGGAAGCTCCATCAGTGTCGGACCACATACTCTTGTGAGTTTGCCTTTGGATCCATCTTGGTAGCATGGTTTTTGGAGAGGGTGCCCATGTTACGTCCTAGGGTTTTGTTGCCGCATGCAGGGCCCCAGGAGCCACGTTTGATGCAGTGGGCTCAACTGTTGGTACGACATGGAGGGGGAGAGAGTGGCCATTATTTTATGGCCATGCTAGCACGTGTGTGGTGTCACATGCCACAAATTATACTATGATTCCCATATGGTGGGATGGATTTCCAGCATGACCCGGACATGGTGCTGCCTCCTTGAGAGGTTTGGGACTACAGAGGTATGTTTGTGCATTTATGTTTTGTGATTTTGATAGCGTAGCATATGTTTATATGTATATGGATGCTGACTTTATCTTTGTTTTTGTGGTTGTAAATGTGGGGTCATGAGGCTGGGAGGCAGAGATGGTTGAGGAGCTGGTGTGCTAGAGGCTAGTGAGACCATCGCAGGTGGGAGAGTGACGCCGAAGGGATGAGGCTTGTGCGAGGCCAACAGTTGAGGTGAGGGCCGGTCAGAGACATTGGTTTGATGATCTAGGTGTGGGGACATCATGGGTTCTATAGGTAGAGGCCGATGAGGGGATAGATGATCTCTGACGCTAGTTGGAGTTGGTGTTGCAGGGTGTGCCCGAGGGCATGTGGTCCCATATGAGAGAGTCCTAGAGTAGTGTGTGGGTGGCCCTGTAGAGTGGCGGACCCTGATCCACAAAGAAATTGTAGCGGGGGAAGCGATGACTAGGCGAATACCCCCTGGACCTGGAGGACCCCCAGCTGGTGGGGCACCTCCTGCTGACAGAGGACCTGGTGGTGGAGCTCTGTGGGCACTGTGAGTGTCGATTATGTATTTTTGTATTTATATAGGCCTGCGATCCCATTTTGTATAGGGCAGTGTGACACCCATTTTTGTATAGGGTAGGGGGTACCCATTTTGTACCTATATGGGTGAGGGTGCTCACTGGCCTACAAATGATGTATGTATGGTACTTTTTTGTAAACATTTATGGCACTTTTGATCGTCATATATTTATGGATACATATTTTGAGATTGTTGTAATGTTTACATGTGTTGATTTTTTGTGATGTTTTTATGATGTGTAATCTATATGCCAGGAAAAATGTTTGATGATTTATGTATGTGTGATGATGTATTGATGTGATAAATGCCAATCTAACACTAGGTTAGCCATGTGATATGCTATTTGATTAAATTGTAGTGGAATATGTGTAAATGTAATGGAATTAAAGTAGGGAGATAAGAGTCTAACTTGCAGGCATTTGTGGAAGAGGCAAGGATCAAAAACACAATATAAATTGTTGAGTTGCAGGACGACAAGCTGGGAATCTAACAAAACGCTAAGGTGAAAAATGTGGCGGTGAATGGCCTTGATGAGGAGACCAATGGTGACTACATATTCTGCTTGGTTGTTGGTTGTTGAGCCCAAATATATTCCGCTAGAGTGGAGCAGTTTATGTGAGGGGGTGTAGAGGACCCAAGCAACTGAAATGAGATTCTATGTCCAGCGGCTAGCTACGTCAGCGTAACTGATGTGGTAGTCCAATGGAGGAGGGATATGTAAATAACACGAATGGTAGATCAAACATGAGGCGTGGAGGGAACAAAAGAAGACCAAAAACTCTACAAATGTGTACAAAGAAAAATCCTAGTGTAGAATGACCACGCTCAGGCGTAAAAATTCTTTAAGTACAAACCGTTGACGGGTTATTTGAGAGGATAGCCTTCTGGAGAGGCTAGGATGCATGCGCCTTTAGTGAGGTAGTGTTGGACAATGTAGGGTCCATGCCATAATGACTCAAATTTCCCATGGCTGAGAGTATTGTGAGTGATATCATAGGCTAGGATGAGATCTCCTTCATTGAATGAGCGAAGGTTGACATGGACGTCAAAGGTGGCTTTGGACAATTTTTTAGATGCCTCATTGTTCTGTAATGAAGACCGAAGATCTTCATCCAATGAATCTAAGTTCAGCAAGCCCTGCTCCATTGGAGCAGTGTCAGGTAATAGCTCGATGGCAGCGCGGAACATGGGAATTTCACATTTGATGGGGAGGGTGGCTTCGATCCCATGGACAAGATGAAATGGTGTAAAACCTGTGGCAGTTTTGACTGTCATGTGATAAGCCCATAATGATGAAAACAACATATGATGCCAGTTGGTATTATGTTTGTTGACAGTGCGTTGCAACATGGTTTTGAGGACTTTGTTAACAACCTCAACCTGTCTGTTGGATTGAGGGTAGTAATGGGAGGCAAACTCATGGGAGAAGCCTAACCTTGAGGAGAGTTTGAAGAAGATCTCATTCTCAAAGTGTTTACTGTTATTAGAGACTAACTGTAGTGGAACTCCGAAATGGGTAATGGCGTGGTTGAAGAAAAAATGCACTATTGTGTCAGTGGTATTGTTGAAGGTAGGCATGGATTCAACCCATTTGGTAAAGTAATCAACTGCCACGATGGTGTACTTGTGTCCATTACTAGATGGAGGGTTGAAAGTCATGAAGTCTATGCCCCATTTGAAGAAGGGGTTGACGGTGCTAATTGGATGTAGAAGAGCGGGTGGCACTCGTGATTTGTTTGCATAAAGCTGGCATTTGTCGTATCACTTGACAGCGTGGATGTAGTCATGAAACAATGTGGGCTAGAAGTATCCTGCTCTAATGATTTTTTGGGCAGTGGACATACCTGAGAGGTAGATGCCACAAGTGCCTCTATGGAAATCATTCAAGACTCTGTCTGCTTCATCAATGGTCAAACATTGGTGGAGTATGGTGTCGACTCCCCGTCGGTATAAAACGTCACTAATGAGGATGTACCGAGGGGCCTAATGACGAATGCATTGACGATTGTCTCAAGAGATATGAGACCCAAACTTCTGTGTCTGAAGGTAGACGAGAAGTTCACCATACCAAGGGTCATTCGAGGGGATGTAAAAGAGGTGTTCGTCGGGAAAATCCATATTGATGGGTGAATCTTTGGCATATGAGGGAAACACCGTGATGAGTTCGATGAGAAAAAGTACTTTCTTGCTTTCGGGAGTTGAGAACTCTAGGTCGTATTCTTGAAGGATGACGACCCATTGGGAAATTTTTTGTTAAGCCCTAATATTGGCTCATTACCACTTAATTGGGGCATATTAGACTAGTAATGTTATTTTATTTATGTCGGCTTGAGGCCATTAGTTGTAATTTAGATTAGTAATGTTATTTTATTTATGTCGGCTTTAGGCCATTA
>SNQJ01S0055517.1:0-15067 GCA_010110895.2 Picea sitchensis
TCTTTTAATAACAACAAATGTGCAAAAGGATGATTTTTTTGTGTTTCATAGTAAAATTTATAATTTTATTAAAATAAAAATACTTACACTTTTCATATCTTCTAGGAACATTTACACCTACTTGTGTTTAAATCTATAATGTCAAAAACAAAATATTATATGTTCACCTTTTTTAAAAAACATCTCAAAATTAAGTAAGAGATCCCACATTTTTATTATGAAAAAACAAAATGTTCTACTCAAAATTTTGTCCACTTATAAAGTAACAAAAGTAGTATTCCACTAAATCATTGAGGGGACAAAGAAAGAAGATGGTAATATTCATTATATATGAGAAGCATGGTTGGAAAGCATTATGAAAGGAAGATGGTACTACTCATTAGATACGAGAGGCATGGTGGGGAAACATAATGAAAGGAGGATGATAATAACCATTAGATTTTTCTTACCTTGACAATATGCCATTAATTATTAGATATACTAATCTCAACTTTTAACAAGAAATGATTCTTACAATTATTTTCCTTATAAATATAATTGAATTACAGAATGTTAAATATATTAGAGGTCCCATGAACTTCTTTAGAAAAAGAAGGAAAATAAAGTTTTTGCAATTTTGTTCATTTCTCGTCCATTAACTATAGTCATAGAATCCCTAAATAATTTTAACGTTTTAATCTCCTTTTCATTAACTAACATTAAGAAAAACTTGAAATCCATTAGTTCTACATAATTGTTTAATTGTCGGTGCTAGACTTGAGAGTAGATTTAAAATTTAGATAATGATCCCCATTTATGAGGAGAAATCCACCTGTCCCATAGATATTGGGCACTCTCTCATGAGCCCCATCAAAATAACTCCATGATCCCTTACTACCAATATCTGTTATCATAATCTTCCTAAAAGATATAACATGTTTTTCTTGATAAAAATACCCAACCGAATACAGCAAGAGAAAATTAAGAAAAAAAACTGATACTTTTTTTACGGTAAGATTTCACACTAGTTCCTAATACCTTCTTCCAATGCACTTTCATATCATATATCTTTTAGACATATTAGAGATTCCATTTCCCAATAAACTTGTTTGGAGTATAACAAGTCAATTACAAAATGAAGATTGATCTAATCACAACACTTATAGAGAAAGCATCACCTTGGCACATATCTATTCTTTTTTAAAGTTTTCGCATTTTAATGTATTATTATCTAGAGCTAAATACAAAATATTGTTTTAGAGAGAAATTAAATCCTAAAACACTCCTACACCACCAAACAATCTCTTTAATGTACAAAGGTGTCTCTTTAATGTACAAAGGTGTTTTATAACGATCCATCTATTTTCTATTTTGTGTATGCTTCCTATCTACAATTTAAACAGGTGAAGAATAAACATTTGTATTTTTAAACATCGAAAACTTATTTCTGACCTAAAAATCTATTTATTATAAAATTAAGGAAAAGAATTAACCTAAAATTTCTTCATAATCCTTTTAAAGCCATGATTTAATAAATAGGCAATTAACATGGCTCTACTCTGATAATTAACATATAACCATTTCAAAAGACGATGTATTTTTTTTTTTTTAAGTAAAAAAGGGGTGTTGCCTCCTATATTATATTAACAAAAAGATAGAACGGTGCTACAACCGCCAAGTGTGCTGCCATTTTACTCGAAACCAACACAACTTGGGGCTCATATGTTCCTTCTGGATAAAAAATAAAAGATTGTTTCACCATATGTCCTACCCGAAGGAAACCAGGATAGATGGCCATGCATCATCTTAAGATTGTTTAAGGCATTACAGAGAGATTTTTTATAAGCCTGGACTTGACTCTCAAGAGTAAGAGCTAAATAAAAAGGGATCCCCAACATGGATGGAAGTAAAAGAGAAAACAAGACTAAAATTGACTAGATCAAATACCCAATGGCCTGTCGTCCTCGTCCTCCTGCCAAGCTGCTCTAGTCTGCATGATAAATGACTAGGCGCACATTGGGCATTTTTTTATTTTCCAGGGCATTGGAGTATGCTTCGAAAAGCATATCCAACCGTTGTCCCATGAGGAGGGCCCTTTGCTCTTGGTCTTCCATCTGTCCTCGTAGTTCAAACACTAAATCCAAGTGTGCCACATGGAGGAAGGGTGGCGGGGCACAAGTATGTCCATGCATGGATCGGTTGGAATGTGGCACTAGGGTTTCGTCACCCTAGATCAGAGTGACCTTTGTTTCCCTTGTAGCTTCCTCGCCAGGAATAATTGCCTCTGTTTTTTCATTACCCACACCCTTCTCCATGGCTGTTATGCCTTCATGGTGCTCAATTACTAAACGAGACCAAATCCTTCATGGTGCAATTCCAAATCCATGTAAGGCACTTCCTCGACATAACACGTTGGGAATACCTCACAGAACCTTCCCCCCCCACCCCCTCATGTTGCCTCTTGCGTGAGGTTCCAAGGAAGTCAAAGTGTTTTCTATGTAAGGCACTTCCTTGACATAACAGGTTGGGAATTCATCACCAACCCTCCCCATCATGCTGCTTCTGGCTTGAGTTTCAAGTGTAGTCGGAGTATTTCCTTCCCACATAGTGCCTTTGGGTTACCAATTATCTAAGAGTGACAGTTGTTATAGAGGGGTCTGAGTGGGCTCTTCCATCGCAAACTCATTTGCATAAGCCTAGAGTGAGAGACGGGTTACCTGTGCTCTCTGACAAAGAATGGAGTTGGCCAGTGAGAGTGCTCTTTCCAATTGTTGTCTCCTCTGTCGTTGAGCAGCGTGGGTGTACCAAGTCGACCCATGATGAGTTTTACCTCGCTCCCTAGGCATTGTAGTGAAGGAGTGGGTATCAAATGCACTAGGGCTTGGAAAAGTTGGAAGGATGTAGAGAAAAATGCAAGAGAGCTCAAAAATGGCGGAAAGTTGCAGAGTAATAATGAGATGAATGTGACCATGCCTCCTCGCTTTCAAAGGCTTGTGGGAAAGTCGGACATGGATCCACATTAAATCTACCATAGTAAATGCTTGCAAGGCTAGCCCTTTCCCGCGAGGGAGAGGCTGCTTATCCAGAGGTTGGTTGTAATGACCTGCTCCCATCGTTAATGTTGAATAGATGGGGAGTGGCGTACCACATTTAATATGAGGCTCGGCGTTGTACCAGGTGGTGGTGTTGTGCATCATGTCACCCCATTCGGGGCTAAGACATCCCTGCTAGCAAGGTATTTGCATCACCTCAAGAGTTCAATACATTCAGTGAAATTGGCTTGCTAGTGGATGAGTTCTAACTTGGTATTGACTCCCTCATTAGCCAGGCAGTCCACTACTTTGTTTGCGTCTCTTTTCACATGAGAAGGGACTATGGTGAGGTTGGGGTGGATGAGAGCTCCAAAGTCTTCCAAAAGTCCCGAAAGCCTCCAGCTGGGAGAGATTCGCAGTGGATGTTCTCCATGAAGAATTTTGGTGATGAGATGGATGATGATCTGAGAGTCTCCCTCCACAATGACCTTTTGGTATTGATTGTCAGTCGCAACCTTGAGGCCTCGAATAAGGCTTAGAAGCTCAAAAACATTGTTTGTGTTTTCACCCAGGAAGCCTGCCACCAAATGTATGATATCGCTAGTATGTCTCTGAAGGACTGAGCCAAATCCTGCCGGTCCTGGGTTTCCGTTTGAGGCACCATCAAAGTTTATCTCAATAAAATCTAGTGGAGGGGGGTCCATCTTCTCGGGTTGTTGGGATGGTTGCCTTTTTCCTTCATAGGGGTGTGAAAATGAATGTTTATATTTCATCTTTTGAGAATGTTGTTCTCCTCGGGAGTGCATTGTAGATCTTCAGGGTTCCAAGGTTTGTTGTTGACCATTTCTCAGATTAAATTCTCAATCCGTTCCCACGTGGTAGCAGGAGGGGAAGTTTTCAAATGGAAGATTCGTTTGTTTCTTTCTTTCCAAATTGCCCATAAAGTGAACCCAGGGAGTAGTAGCCAGATGCATTCAAGAATTGGGTTATGGAAGGAGATCGTATCCCAATTCGTAATTGTGTCCCTGATACTACTCCTATTTTTGTTAGTGTGTTTCATTACTTGGGATCCCCAATCCCAAATCTGCTGACTATAGTGGCACTTGTTGAAAAGATGTTCCAGGGTTTCCTCTCTCTGGTGACATACGATGCACCTAGAAGGGTCAATAAAGCCTCTTTTTAAGAGATTATCCTAGGTGAGGATACGATTTTGAGTTATGAGCCATAGGAAAATTGAAACTTTAGGCCAAAGGATACCATTCCAGATTTTTCTCCAGATGATTTATGGGTCCTGATTTTGGTAGTTCCCCTGCAGGTAGTAGGCTTCATTAACCAAAAAAATACCTGTGGTAGAGTGTCCCCATTGTAGGATGTCTCGTCGGTCTTTGATTGGTATTTTCCTATGGGCAACGCATGCTTTCCAGGCTTGGAGATCCATGTCTCTTGTGAGCTATAATTCCAATCTCTCTGTATTCCATTGTCACCAGGGCTTGTTCCTGTGATTTGGATTCCAAAGATCTCTGACTCTCCGAAAAATATTCAGATGGAGCTTCTGTCTGAGAGGATTGAGATCTTCCAAGTCGCTAAGGGGAGGTAGTTGTTGCCATGAGTCCTGCCAAAATAGTGCATTTTCTCCATTCCTTACTTCCTAGAAGGCATGCCTTTGAATGAGAGGGTGATTTTGCCAGGCCATGTTCCAGATGTTGGATCTTTGGATATGGTCATTGAACCTAATTAACTGGTCAACTTGTGTATTTGGGGCATACTTTTGTTTCCAGATCTATGCCTAGAGTTCTGTCGGATGTTGTAACCATCTCCACCACATTTTGGCTCCCATGACTTGATTGAGCTTTTCTCGGATCACGTAGTCCCAACCCTCCGAACTTTTTGGGTTTGCAGAGCTTATCCCAGCTAACCAGTGCCCATTTTTTATTGGCTTGGTGGTTGTGCCACAAGAAGTTTCTTTGAAGGCCCCTGATTGCTTAAATTACTGAGATAGGCCTTGCCAGAGTAGTGAAGAGGTAGGTGGGAAGGGCCTGCAGGATTGAATTGAGGAGCACTAGTCTGGCAGCAATATTAAGAGGTCTGAAGGTCCAGTTGCTTAGCATGTGGGAGATGGAAAGGAGCAAGTTGTCCCAAGAAATGGAATGCATCAGCTCCCCTGTGAGGGGTATGCCAAGATAATTGGAAGGAAGGGAGCTCTTAGGTATTCTTAAAATTCTGGAAATATGGTTCTATACTGCAATTGATGTATTGAAAAAGTAGAGCTTAGATTTGTCCAGGTTTAAGAGCATGCCTGAGGCTTCCGTAAAGTTGGAGAAAATGGAGTTTAGCTTGGTGGCTTCACGAGCTATGGGAGTATTCATTAGTAAGGTGTCGTCGACAAACTGACTGTGCAAAGGTGCTAGATGGAGGTTATGTAGGGGCAGTCCTTTGAGGGAGCCTTCCAGAATCGTTTCCTTGATGTAGCACCCTAGACCTTCAGCCATGAGCACAAAGAGGAAGGGCGATAAAGGGTTTCCCTGTCTAATTCTTTTGGATGACGAGAAGGGTTGGGAGGGTATCCCATTAACCAATATGGAGAAAAAGGCTGAGGAGGTAAGCTTGAGAACCCAATTGACCCAATGTTTTTCAAAACCAAAGGACTCCAACATGGAGCTTAAGTATTGCCAGCTTACTCTATCAAAATCTTTTGAGAGATCGAGTTTAATGCGCATACCTAGTATCTTGGTCATTTTCAAAAAGTGGATCACCTCATTAGCCAAAATAATACTGTCCATGATTTGTCTCCCTTCCACATAGTCAACTTGCTCTTTGGAGATGATAAAATGTAGGATTGGTTTGAGGCAAGTGGTGATGACTTTTGTGATGATTTTGTAAATGACATTGCATAGGGATATTGGTCTGAACTGCCTAGGATGAGTGACTCGCTCCTCCTTAGGGATGAGAGTGAGAAAAGTTGCGTTCAGTGCAGAGAGTACCTGGACGGACGTTCTAGATTCTTCGATAGCCAGGCAAACCTCTTCATTAATTAGATCCCAGCAGTGATGGAAGAAGTCAGTGGTAAAGCCATTCGGGACAGGTGCTTTTCCTGGGGGAATTTCCTTTATAGCTAGGTCCACTTCAGCTTGAGTGATGGGGCATAGAAGCACTTCATTCTTCTCAGGGGTGACCAACGAGTGTATGTGATTTGTTATTCTATAGATTGCTTCCGTCGTGTTCTCATTGGTTTCCGTGAGAAGGTATTTGTAGTATGTGTTGAGATCCTTGACAGTTTGGTCATGTTCCCTTGTAGGAACGCCTTGAGCATTCTCTAGTTGAGTAATGTGGTTGATATATCTGTGGTGCACCATTTCTCTATGGAAGAATTTTGTGTTTCACTCGCCCTCTCTGAGCCATTAAACTCTGGACTTCTAATGACATAGAATTTCTTCTTGCTTTTTCTGTTCCTCCATTTTTGCTTGGAGTTCCTCTTCTTCTTTCATTAGATTTGGGGTTCTTCTTCCTGAGATGAAGATTCGTTGCAGGTCTTCGAGCCTGTGTTCAATTTCCTGCTGTCATTGGAAAATATTTCCAAAGGTAGATTTGTTCCAGATCTTCAGTTTTTGTTTGAAGTTTTTGAGGCGCTACTGGAATTTGTACATGTGAGTTCCATGGTCCACTTCAGCCTCGGTCCACCAAGTTTGTGCCAGTTGATGGAAGTCTGGGTGAGAAAGCCAAAACTTTTCAAAGAGAAAGGGTTTAGGTCTGGGGATGTTGCCAGGATCCAGACAAAAGACAATAGGCCAATGAATTGATCCTGATTTTGGCATTATGTTGGCTTCCATTGCAGGGTCTCCCTCAAGAAGGGTTTCTGCTACTAGGAAGCGGTCTAAATGACAAGCTACGTGCTAGTGGCCAGAGTGCCGATTGGACCAAGTGAAAAATCCATTTCGGGTTTCAATATCCATCAAGTTTAACTGATCTATGAGGGTTTTGAACTTACCATTGTCTTTCTCCAGCCTTTTGGTTCCTCAAGTTTTCTCCTTAAGCATCAGGATCATATTGAAGTCGTCGCCCATGGCCCAGTTGGGATTAAATTAAGCCCTTGGCCCAGGTTAGTATTTAGCAGAGTTTTGACATGTTGTATTTTTTGTATGAACCTTTCTTTATCTTGTGCACTTTGCGGTCCATAGACGTTTGTGATAGCTCATTTCTTGGTAGGTCTTGTTACTATGAAGTAAGTCGTGAGTGTGTCTGTTGTGGATAAGGGTTGTTGTAGTGTGACAGTATGAGGGTTCCAAAGAATAGCAAACCCTCTAGAATCTCCCATGGAGTCTTGATGGAAGAAGACGTAGCCCCTCCAGCTTCTTCGAATTTTTCAACATCTAGTCCCTTTACATTTTGTTTCTTGTCATGAAGTAGAACATCCAGGTTTCAGCTTTATGCAGTCTCGGAGGATCCTTTACTTGGATCTACCATTGAGCCCTATGATATTCCATGTGATTATCTTCATCCTTGAGGGAAGGAGAGGGGTAGGTGGAGGTATCCCTCACATTAGCCTTTGAATCTTTCTGAGTTAATCATTAGATTCACAGCTTCTTTGATTAGTTGATGTATTGGTTTGCATCCCCTTCTTTTGTTTCCTTAGTTGTCCGGCTTGGGTTCTGATTCTTGGGTGTGCAATTATGCCCTATGAATCTTGCCATGGATCCTACCTCACGGGTTTGTGAAACTTTATGGAATTTATGGTTGGTCCACAAGAGTGTGTTCGGTCTTTTTGGTTGAAACTTCCTCTACTGGCTTTCTAGGTCCTATATCCTCGGATCAGTTTCATCCAACTGCATCGTGGTGTCTCTATCTGTCCCCGTTTGAGTGACTTGGGTTGTTCCTTTGGTTTGAGTCGGAGTGGGTTCCGTTGGGCTTTTCCCCTTCGCCTGGGTTTTTGCTTGATGAGGGTTGTGTATTTCCTCCTCTTCTGGTAGCTGATTCAAAACTTCATAGGAATTTTTGGTTGGGACTTTTGGGGCAGTGCTTTGGTTCTGTTTTCTTGGTGGATTTTTTTCTGACCTGTGACATTGGTGAATCCATATTTTTGCTTACTGTCACCAGCCTTGGCACTTGGAGTGTTCATGGGGGAATCTTTGAAGAGATTAGTGCAGTGCTCATTGGCACTTCTTGCGGCCGTGAAGGGGATGTGTTCATAATCGGTTGTTTGATTCAATTTTAGATCATGATACTCTAGAGTGATTGATCCTAGTAGGGCCTTTGAGATGTCCATATAAACATAGATGAGGGCATAAGAGGTATACTTTCTCATCTTTGTATCTTTCGATGATTTTACATGGCATTGTGTGTTCCCGATGCCATGAGTATTTCTTCCGGCCGAGAACTCACGGGGTAGGTGAGTCTGAGGGCAGTATCCATACCCAAGCATCATTGTAAATTCTCCCTTCTCTAGGTTGAATCTATCGTCAAAAGTGCAGAAACAATCCTCGAGTTGTAGAAGTGCAGTCCATTATCGAAGATTCCTATCATTCTCTTCAAGGTTTGTACCTGATTATTATGAAGCCCTTTGAGCTGAGCTGAACTTCATAGTCTCTTTTGGGGTTCCACTAGTCCTTGATCCAGTGTGTGAGGTCACGTTCGGTTGGCCATATTCCTAAGAATTTGTCGATTAGGACATGCTCCATCATAAACTGAGTATGCTCACCTACCCGTGTTGATCGATATGATAATGAGGGGGTTTTTCGATTTGCAGAATACACTTGCGTGGTTCCCATCCTCGAGAAGCTTTTGGATGAGATGTACTGGGTTCTACATGCATTTCTTTCCTGAGCCCCTGTTAGGTAATTGAAAAGTTGATCGGTCGACTCAAATGTGGAGTCTTTGAGACGGGTTAAACCCTATGGTTGAAGTGCATTAAATGCAGGGTTTCCCCACTCTTCGGACTCATCACGGCTGCTCAATGGTCAGTGGTCCCTTCATGAGGCGATGGTATGTTGGAGCAGGTTATTATTCGGTGCATGCAACGAGTACGCATGAGGCGTTACGAAGCCCTAGGGTTTTTCCTCCTCTAATAAAAGACGATGTATTAAGTAAAGTTTATTTATATTAAAATTTTACTAACTTATTATTGGCTAAGCCAAAGAAGTACACCTATTCACAATGGGCACATTTAATGGGTTTTAAATTCTTAATCCATTTTCTATGGACAAGATTAAATATGCCTACAATATTCTTAGTCGTCCTGACCGTGAATGGCTCTAGTTTCATCCATTAACTTCCGGTACATTATAAAGACATCCGTTTATATGTTTACTTTTTACATTTAACTAATCGTGTTTAAAAATTAATATGTTCACTAACTTATTACCACTTCTACCTGATTATAAAATATTAAGATATTCTCACAAAATGGCGGTGATTTTACATGCGACCATGTTTTGTTTTCACCATTTTGCAATGTCATGCGTTTCATTTCATTTACGTGTTAACCCGCGTTCGTTCATTTATGGCGATTAGCGAAGTTTGGTATTTGTGTTTACGTAGCATCACGGTGATTCGCCCGATACTTCGGCGTTAATCGATATGTGAGTAATAGGCTGTGCTAATAGTTATAATAATTGATATCTTCGTTTTTTAAAGTCGACAGTGGAATGGATCGGCACGATTTTTTCCGTCTTATTCTATTAACTTTTATCTTCAATGAAGAAAGCAAATCCAAAATATTTGAAAATCTATAGGCGAACAAAAGCATGGGAGTTTTCAAATCAAGAAATCTTGAGATGCGTACTCTATCCTGCGGTTGAGTTGCAGAATAATATTTCCGTATTATTCATGAGGAGGGCCAGCGATTTAAACCTTTGTTATTCAAACTGACGACTAAAAGTACGTCAAGGTACAGCGATTATAAGGAAGAAAGCGAAGTGAGTAGAGGGCATGGTGGACGACCAACGAATCATTCTACTCAATGTTGCGTGGGATTTCTGAAATTCCGATCAACTGTGATTTGCGTGCGATACGGGAAAACTTTTTTAATAAGCTTATTTTCGTCACTCTTTCTGACGTACATAGTAATACGAAAACTTTTGGTCACAGTCCGTCACATATATAGTGTCGCGGTTGTCAGTAGGGACAATTGTTTGTTTCTATTTGTTAAGTCATAATAAAAGATATATTCAAATGCCATTACCAGGTCTACCAGAATTTTGATGTCTACCCTGATCATGCAAAATAGTGTGATAACTCATATATATATATATATATATATATATATATATATATATATATATATATATATATATATATATATATATATATTATTTTAAGGTCACGCGGTCAAGCGATACATCAAATTGGTGTATGAATTCTCTTGTTTGTGGGATAAGGGATCTCCCTTTGCTCAGCTAATTTACGACTTGTAGAGTCTACAAAGATATACATACCTACCCTCTGCAGTTTAGTTACTGTAACTTCCTAAGAAGAAATACATGTTCTTGAGATGTGAAGCCCATATCCAACATATCTCACAATATCTCAATATATAGAAACAATATATGGTCTGCTCTTAAAATTTGAAATAGGATAATTCTATTGGTAGATTCTTTATAGTGGCGATAGCATTATCTTAAAAATGTTTGAATAAAATTAGACTGGACAATAATCTTTGACAATAGGTTATTATTTTAGATTAAAAGGTAAGTATTCCCTTGTTATTAAAAAAATGTTTTAATAAAATAAAATATTAATACAAATTAATATCCACAACATGATTTTTCATTTTATTTTAATTTTGAATTTTTAAACATTAATTGTAAAAAATGTTAAAAATCTCTTGAATAAAAATTGTTTATAAAATTTTGAATAGTTATTATTTTATTTTAATTTTTGAATTTTTAAACATTATTGTAAAAAATGTTAAAAATCTCTTGAATAAAAATTGTTTATAAAATTTTGAATAGTTATTATTACATTATAAGATATAAAAATTTATTTTTCACAAATTCATTTAAATATTAAAAAAGTTATACAAATATTAATAGATTTTATTAAATAATAATAATAGAAACCACTCAAACTTTTACCAAGCTAAAATGATCATGTTTTAAAAACCACTCAAACTTTTACCAAGCTAAAATGATCATGTTTTCTAATTGCTATATAGGCCATCCAAAGTGAATTGTGCATTACAGGAGTTAGTATTGACCTATCGTTGATGAAATTAATTAAAATATTTATTTTCGTTATATGGATCAATAGAATGGTATAACTCTCCCTTAAGTGACACTAATCCATTGAATTTCAATTCAAAATTGTAAGTATACCATTGCAATTACTGAAATGACCTAATCATCACCCACGACTTTTCGCAGATTCCTATGGATGATAATAATAATCTATCTTTTGAACATTTTCATTTTCATGTTGGGAAATGAATTACATGTACTCTTAAAAATAATTATTATAACAAATAGCTATTAAAAAAATGTTTATCCATTTTCACTTTCTTTGAAGAAGAGTTTTCTCATTTATAGTTTCAAATTCTTCGAGTACTACAAAAATAATGTTTGTTCGCTAGTAGAAGACGTCCCTTTTCTTTTATAAAGAGTTGTTAGCAAAGGGAATAGTGGGAGAATTTTGTGTAAAATGGTCATCAATGCCTTGTATTTACCTATTCATAAGTGAATTTGCAATGATGACATCTAGTGTAACCTTTCCGTCGTTACGTCAACCAAACGAAGTATAAGTTATTTTTTATTTTTTTCAATGTGATATTAAATGTGTTGCAACGTAATAACAACATACATCATCGTAATTGAAATGACACGTAAGTGTTGCATTAACATAACTAAAAATGACATAATTAACACATATATAGCGACTCAATCAACACACATTATCATAACTATCAACAGCACAATCAACACATCACGTTTGACTGAAGAAATATACAATTGAAAGATCAACCATGTCACTGAGCATTTAAAGAACTACCTTCGCAACCTACCCTGGAAGGTTAGGACCTCGAGGACACACAAGCAACGCTCAAGCCCATGATTCATCCGATTAATTTTAACCACTTAAGATCTTAGGGTTGGCGACTGTTCTGAGGAACAAGGAGGTGTCTAAATCCCACTAACAAAATCAAGTCGAAAACCAATTAGCTTAATCAATGAACATCATTTTTGTTCATGGCACAAAAGAATTTATATACTCAATCATTCATACATCGATATTATTCCTCAAGCATGAGAAATATTCTTTATTTTGCATGGCGCAAGAAAATATAATTACTAAATCAATCATATGTCAACATTGTTTTAAAGGTGCAAGTGTAATCAACTTTATTTGATAAGGCAAAAGAGATTATAAGGGATTAATCTATCATATAACAACATAAGTTAAGGTGCAAGTGTAATCAACTTTATTTTATTTTCATGGCACAAAAGAAAACATCTATTTAATTTCAAGGTGCACGATTAATCAACTACTCAATTAAACAATATATCAACATTATTTTCAAGGTGCGTGTGTGATCTAATTACTGAATTAAACATAAATCAACATTCCTTCCAGGGTGCGCGGATAATCAAATTGGAAAGCTGACTATTATGTGTTGTTGTTGATGGAAGCATTCCAAGGGCTTGAAGAGATGAAAAATTCTAATATCATGAACTAAACATTGTTAGAAAAGACTGTGCCCATTATGGAGTATAGAGGGATACAATTCATCGAATAATAAGATCATTGAGATATATGTTTGTTCATATGTAATTAAAATATATGGTATTAATCATGTATTAAAACCAATGTGTAAGTTTTTGCATTTATGTATATTAAAATATTGAAAATGTCAATAATACCTTAGTGCTAGCTTTTTCTATTTTCCAAATCATTATGAATTTTTGTTTGGATTTACTTGAACAAATCCTTCTTATTAGCATGAAAATTTGAGTATATTTTTCTTATTGGAAAAACTATTCTCTCTTTTTGTGTAGGTTTTATGCGTTCATACACATTATTTAATATGATTTCAATTTACTCTAAGCTTCCACAATCTTGAATCTTTTTTACTTCCAAATTCTTCCACCTAAAAAGTGAGTTTTAATTTCAACTTTGTAATGATTCAAATGGGATCGCCTTCAATGAATGGTGGAAACCATTGTTATAGACAAATTGTGCAAGTGAAGACAATATTCCCAACCTTATGGTTGATCCATTCCATGAATACGGATCACACATCCCATACTTTATATTACTCTTTGTATATATCCATTGGATTCCATATGATAAAATGCACTAAAAGACAACTCAACACAAGAATATTGAAATAGGTTCTTTAAAAATTTTAAAGTAAAATTGGTACCTTAATATGAAACTATGTCAATTTGTACATTGTGGAATATTACCACTTATCAAAAGAAAATATGGGATATATAACTTTCTCTTTGAGTAATATTGATTTGAAAAAATTGTGCCTCCGTGTTTAATGTATATACTACCAGAAACATAAATGTATATACTACAATAAAAATAAATTCATTGCCTTTGAATGTCCCTGGTCTTGTAATAGCATCCATATCGACTTATTCCAATTCCTAGTTAAGAATTCTGAAAGAATTATGTTTTTCGCAATGGGTTTTGATGTTCTACGAGAGGTTTCAAACGGAAAAATTGCTAGGAGAATGGGTGTTGATGTTCTACCAGAATTTTGCAAAGAAAAATGCAGAGGTTTCAAAGGGAAAAATTGCAAAGAGAATTCACATTTGCTGGACAAAATTGCACAAGGAAAATCATAGAGCTTTGAAAGGGAAAAATCGCCAGGAATTTCATTTTCGCTCGGAAAATTTTCATAAGGAAAAATGCAGAGGTTTCAAAGGGAAAAAACGCTAGGAGTTTCACATTTGTTGGGCGAACTTGCACAATGAAAAACTCAAAGAAAACAAGTAAAAGGGGCAGGGAGAAATCACAATTGTTTGGCAATATTTTTGTGCAAGAACTCATAGATAAATCCATAAGGAAATCACAATTGTAGGGAAATATTTTTGTACAAAGAAAACAAATGTAGAGGTTCAAGGGAAATCTTGCCAAGAGATTCATAAGTGTTAGGAAAAATGAAACATCTCGTTCTTGTGCACTTGAGCAAGCTTATTATTTGAGGACACTTGCTCACAAGTGATCCAGATTATTACACTTTTGGGCATTTTCTTTATGATTATGAGGTATTATGAATTGATGACATTTTATTTGTCTGCATTGACATAAACCGGTGTTATTGACTCGATTTTCCTGATTGTGTAGGATTTTGGATGTCGAGGATACAGAGGCATTGATGGAACCCCTTAGACTCCAGAATGAGTCAGGGAGTGAACTATTGGGGGTTTGATTGTTGTATATATGACATTTGTGAATCTGATTAGCTGATATGATTATGGATGTATTTCTGACAGGATTCGTTGATGATATAGCCTAATGATACCTTGCCGACCAAACTCACATGTGGAGTAGAGGGGTCACGCAGGACTACCAGAGATGTTGAGGGAGAGGTGTGGACAACAACCCTTCCACATCCTACTAACACTCTCGTCGTGGCTTGAACTGTAGGTTAACGGTTACCTAGTTTGAGAGGACCCATAATGTCCTGAGGAAAGACTACAATAGTCATTCACGATAATTCTAAGGGGTGCAAATTAAGGTAGGGGCCTTATTCCTTAGAGGCCCTTAGTCTCCGACGAGATCACCTGGCAAAGTATTGACTCCAGGGGTTTTAGATGTCTACCAAGTCTGTCAAGAGGCGAGTGGCACCCTTGGAGCATGTAGTGCGTCCTGAAGGGCACGTCGTGCAAGAAAAATGAAAGGAAAAAATTGGCACCCTTGGAGCACATAGTGCATCCTGAAGGGAACGTCGCACAAGAGAAACATAAAGAGGCGAGTGGCACCCTTGGAGCACCTAGTGCGTCTTGAAGGGTATGTCACATTTTTATTTAATAAATGGATAAACCTAGATGGCTTTAGGATGAATAACGTGTTTAAAACTTTTCCCCTAATAAAATGTCGTCGAGCCTAGGAAAATA
>SNQJ01S0055517.1:21263-47000 GCA_010110895.2 Picea sitchensis
CACACAACAAAATTTTGTTAGCCCTTGCGTATCTACACAACAATTTGTTTTCACTTTGGACAGCCCAAATTTCATTACGATTTTTGCACATGACTTTAGATATATTTTAATTTCCACTTGTTGAATAACGACCAATACTAACGGCCAATTCTTATGTCTTTAGCGTACATTCTCGGGACAAAAATGTAAGCACAACATGATATTTATTGTTTGGTATAGTGGTTGAATTTACCTATGCCAATGTATCCATCTGAAGGGACTCGACTGTGACTCTCTTTTTCATTATATCTGCATTTCATTATGGTATCTGAGGCTATGGGTGAATATCCTTAAGGTTAGAACAATGTTGATTATGTTTTCAGTTACTATCAACATTCAGCGTTTTTAACGTGTATAGACAACATTGTATTGACTGTCACAATAGCTACTCAACATCTTTTTCGTTGTGAGTAATTGTGTAATTTCAAGGCATCACGATAGTTGTATTTACGACATTGCCTTTGACTGTGACAAGGTTAGGCTAGAAGTATTTTATTGACCACCATAGCTTAATTTGTTGGCCTTTAATTTATTTGTTTATAGAGAAAACAACTTCACCTAGAAACCTCCTTCTTCGAAATTTTTTAACCCTTTCCACATTAAATGACTTAACTAATTTTACCCATTTAAGAAATTGATCCTAATGGAAAATAGAAGTATATTGTGATAAGATAATGGTTATTAATATTAAAATATGCAAAATTTTTAGGGTTTTTAAACATAAAGGTTGTAGGCGTAATGGTTGGTTATCTTAAGCAAGCCTTTGGGCGAGAATTTAGTAGATGTATCAACTAAACCTTTAATAGACTTTAGTTGTCTGGAAGTTTGTGCCTTGTGCCTTAGGTTGAGCTGGAAGGGGGTGATTGGTCTTATCGTTATGCCACATGTTGCATTGTAGGAAACAAGATTCCTCTGGTCATTTGCGCATTTAACTCAATTGTTTTCATCTTGCGTCTTATCGACCTGCTGCTCAAGGTGTGGGTGTAGTCTTCTTGTCAGTTGTTAGGCTCCTAGTGTGTGCATTGTCCTGAGGCCTTGGTCCAGTTAGGCTAGGTTGTGTCAGGGTTATCACCGCACCTATCACCTCAGGACAACATGAGTCTTGATAAGAGGATCATCGCATGTCCTATTAGATAAAGGAAACTAATATCATGGTTGGAGTCTGTTCCTTCTGTGTGAGTAGGATTGATCGTTGTAAGTTGTTGTTACCACTTGAGTTGTGATTATTATGTATGTATGTTTCGCACGCCTTGAGGTTCTAGTCATTGGTTGTCAAGGTCATTGTGTTGGGAGGGAGATGTTATCCCTTATATTGTAAGCGTGGTCTTGTTGCGTCATGCGGGTAGTCAGTTTCCCCTGTTGTTTACACATGTTTCGTCTAGTTGCTCATGTGCCAATGCGTGGAGTCTTAGTTTCCTATTTCCTAGACTGCATGCTTGTGTTCATCGTCAGTTGTGTGGTTAAACAATTTGTCGTCGTCGCCTTCTTGCTTAAAAAAATAACTAAATTTTCACTTATGTTTCGTTTGTAGTTGTAACGAAGGGGTTGTTACACAGAATTTTCATAAAGAAAAAAAACATAGAGGGTTTGTACAATAGAAGAATCGTCGTAGGAAGTCTATGTAGGTAAATATTGAATCTAAGGTTTCACAACAATTTAATGTTGACATTTGGTAGAGTTTTCAGGACATTTCACTAAGCATGAATAAATTTAACACAAACATTTGCGATACATAATGCAAATCTATACAAATTATCATTTAAGGCAATGTTACCAAAATATGAAAGGAAATTGTTTAATTCATGTAATCGGTGCACCATGGTGATGTACCACAGTGAGAGAACAATCATCCGAATTTATATCACATAATGTTTTTCCAGAAATCTAGAGTTCTAAAGCAAATTATTGAAATTCAATTTATAACTTAACTATTACAATTACAAGCTCAATACAAATACTATAACTGTCGATGAAAAATTTAGAAACTGAAGACATCCTTCTGCATCGATGCTCCTTCTGATTCCCCACTTGTGAACCATTGAGACTTCATTGGTACCTCCCAGCCAACGCTAGGGGTACTCTCCTTCCCCTTATCCCCCTCGAGCTGCAAAGCGGCCACACACACATACAACCAGAAATCCTCTAACTCCCTTATCGCCTTGCAAGGTGGAGACACCACTATCTCTTAAGCTCGGTATCCCAACTCTCACAAGTAAAAATAATCAAAATTTATGCAGTATAGGATTACTCCTAACTAGTGTGATCATCCATCTCTCAACTCAACCATTAGTTTTATAAAATTTTCCCACACTTCACAATTGATTCACTTTTTAATTGAAATTTGCACAATTAAATCCACATTTTATTTTAATAAAAATTAATTTCTCTCACCCATCCTAAAAGCATTCCTTAAATCACTCCTAGTTGTCTCTTTATTCCCTTTACTTCCAATAATTAAACCTACATGTTTTATTTTCATAAAAATTAGTCTCCCTCACTCATCCTAAAAACACTCCTTAAATCACTCCTAGTTGTCTCTTTATTCCCTTTTATTTCCAAGTAATGACTAACTCCTTTCTAAAACTGAGTTGACTCAAAATATGAATCTTCTCCTAATTAGACTAGTGTTAACTAGACTCTAGATTCATTTGTGTGTACCCTTCCCTTTAGCTTTATTCCATTCTTACCTTAAATTCCAATTTGGTAATTACCTGCACATACAAAATCAATCTTTAGATTTATTTTGTTTACCTTGAATTCTTAAATTGATTTAACTCATCCCTTCATTTCCTCATAGTTAATTTATAAATTTAGTTTTTAGTCTTACTAACTTTTACTTAGGTTGTCCCCGAGGTGTAGGACAGTCGGTGACAGAGTGTGTTGTTAAGCCACTCTGTGTTGAAAAGTCACCGGTTCGAAACCTGTGGGGACAAAAAATTTAACCATGTTAAGGATTGGTGTGGCTCAGGCGTGTTACTCCGTGTTGAAAAGTCACCGTTCGAAACCTGTGGGGACAAAAATTCAACGCAGGACAGGTGGCTCAGGGCCGATGTATCCCCTGAAATTTGATGCTATCCCTCGAGTGATTTTGACGCTTTTAGATGCCCCCTGTCGCTGTTTCGCCAAAAGTTAACTCCATAACAAAAACTTATACTTAGGCTTAAATAAATTTTATAATAAGCAAAGACTTAAATTCTTATAAAGATTGTAATTAATAAATTTATTCTTTAATTAAATAATTAATTAATTAACTCAACATTTCATCGTTTAATATTTACTATTGGTTTGAATTATAGACCAAATTTAGATTCATTCACTCAAATTTTAATTCTGCAACTTCATAATAAAAGATATATTCGAATACCATTACGAGGTCTACAAGCATTTTTATGTCTACCCTATTCATGGAAAATAGTATGATATATATATATATATATATATATATATATATATATATATATATATATTACGATCGTGAAGGCTATATCCAACGTATCTAGAAACAATATATGATCTGATCGTAAAATTTGAAATAGGAAAATTCTTTTGGTAGATTCTTTATAGTGGCGATAAAATATGTGAAAAAATGTTTGAATAAATTAGACTCAAAGATAATCTCTGACAACCTTGTTCATTATTTTAGGTTAAAATTAAGTATTCCCTTTTTAATTAAAATGTTTTAATAAAATGAAAATATTAATACAAATTAATATCTACAAACAATAAACATGATTCATGAATGAATGGTTCTATTTAATAATTTTTTGACATCCACAAACAATAAACATGATTTTCATTTTGTTTTTAATTTTTGAATCTCTTTAAACATTAATTGTAAAAAAGTGTTACAAATCTTTTGGATAAAAATTCTTTTGGATAAAAATTGTATATAAAATTTTCAATAATTACACACATTTTTTAAAATATAAAAATCAATTTTCACAAAAATCATTTAAATATTAAAAAAATAATACAAATATTAATATTTCATTAAATAATTTAAAACATAAAAACACTCTAACTTTCACCCATATAAAATTATAAACTAAAATGATCATGTTTTCTAACAGCTATATAGGCCATCCAAAGTGAATTGTGCATTACAGGAGTTAGTATTGACCTATCGTTGATGAAATTAATTAAAATGTTTAGTTTTGTTATATGGATCAATAGAATGGTATAACTCTCCCTTAAGATAAACTAATCCATTGAATTTCAATTCAAAATTGTAAGTGTACCATTGAAATTACTAAAATGATCTACTCATTACCCATGACTTTTCACAGATTTGTATGGATGATAATAATAATTTATTTATTTTTAACATTTTCATATTTCTTCCTTACTAATGTTAGGAAATGAATTACCTATACTCTTAAAAATAATTATTATAACAAATATCTATTAAAAATGCTTCTTTAATCTCGAGATAAGTGAAATGCAAATACGTATTTTCACGCTTAATTCGGGTCGTGCCAAGCCAAGGTATGGCGGTGTCGCCTTCCCATCCCCGCCAATAAGCATCGGAGTTCACCTTAATCACAATCAAGAGCCAGGATCCGCCTCCCTCGCAGGAATGTATCGATGGTGGAACAATGCATGGGGGGCGATAATGGAAGCCGTCATGTCTCATCTCCTTGTTATCACTCAACATTGCACCAACCCTCTTCATTTTTCCTTCGGCCTTCACCAGGTAAGGAGTCTAGTGCTCTGGTGCAGCCATTGCAAAAACTCATGCAATTTCGCCATTAGATTCACCTTCTCGATGCCACGAGAGAGAGGTAAGATGCATCGCAACCCTGCCTAACACAGTTTGTTTGCGAGACATAAGCGACAGTAGAGGCTAGGGCAGGTGCTCTCCATGGTAAGCACTCAGAGAATTCAAACAACACGGAGAGGAGGGATGGCCAGGTCACCTCCATTTATTTATGTGGAAGAGGTCACCCGAGGAACCCATAGATCCTTTCCGTAGGTCTCTCTTCACTATGCCGTATTGAAACCTCCAAGAAGATTCCCTGCGGAAGACACTAAGTCAACTACAATGGGTCACCACCAAGTCAGCTACAATGACTCACCATGAGGAGTTCCACATCTACTTCGTCGAGGAGGATTTCCCAGAGGAACCCATCCATATGGCCTCTCAAGATGCCACACTTTGAGTGGGTTATGATTCTTCCAGAGCCACAATGAAAGAAGAGGACCCCAGGAAGAAGGTATGAGCATAGGGACAGAGTGCAATAGTGGAGCACCAGGACGAAGCAGAGGATGGAATGCAGGATACAACTAGTGAGGTTGTGGAGGGTCTGGTTGGCACGACGAAGGAAGGTGGTGCTGCCCCACCATTCTATCATGATTGTACTAATAGTGGCATGCCCCGCCTCTTTTGACCTCGAACAATTAGATTTGGTGTCTCGACTCGAAAATAGATGTATATACTAGGTTTATCGTGGTACACCTTACGCATCAACACATCGATATATGTTGTAAATGAAGATTTTCCAAATGCACACGCAGTGGAAAATATGTCCGACGGTGCAAGACCTTATGCTTTGCCAAATTGGAATGGACTTCACAATGAAGACCATGACAAGGCTACTTCTGGCGCCAATGGGTAATTACATGGCTTGGAGTTGTTGTTGGTTTTGGTTAGATATTCAGGTTCTCGTTAGATGTTCAGTTAGTTCAAACTCTTTAATGTTAAGTCTAGTTTCAATTTTAGTTTTAATAGTTAATGTAAATACCGCATTCTCGTACCATCCTAGTTTCCTCCCGTGGAACATGTATACTTCCTTTGACATGGATATCAAAGTCTGCCAATTGTTTTGTTTACTCAACTTGGACGTAACAACCGGAAGCCTGTTGACGATGTTTCTTTTCTCGACAGATATAATACACAGGATCTCGGCCTTCTTTTTATTTAAAAAATAAAATGTTGCTAATAAATTATTTATCCATTTTCACTTTCTTTGAATAAGAGTTTTGTAACATCCCCAACATCGCCAACTACAAAAGAAAAGCAAGGTAATTTTTTTAAGGTGAAGGCAATCAATGACAACAATTAGTCAACACAACTTGATGACGAACACAATGCACGCAGATCAAAAAAATAATGCATCAGGATACTACCACATCATGCAACTCGACGAAACATGCAATAATAAATAGATAAAAATGACTACTTGCTCAATACAATAAATACAATGCCTACAAGTTAAAGGACAACATCAACACCCCAACACATCGACTTCGACGACCAATAACTAGAAACATATACGACATGCAAAACCAATCACAATATGACATTAAAAAACCAAGTACTCCAAATAACAATTCCTGAACTAAGAAAACACCTACATTGGGAAGCACAAGACTATGGCCACGTTATCATTCACATCTATCCATCGGGGCATGCAATGATCCCCTCATCAAGAATCATGATGTCACTAGGTTTATAGGGCGGAAAGTAACTTTGGTGCAACATAACATATCTAGACCACAACCCAAGAAATATCCAATGCTCTAGGAGACTGAATTAACTGTAAAAATACATGAAGACTATACCCAAACACCCAAGCAACAAGTCAACAAGACGTAAGGTGACATCACTCAAATTAAATTGTGAAAATAACCGAAGGATTTCTTGTTTCAAGGAAACATGTGGTGAAACAACTATGACCAACCACCATTTACACTTAGACTTAAGGCACAAGGCGCATAGTAACCAATCAATCGTTAAACTATTAATCGTTTTAGATAATAAAACTATTAATCTCTGAACCATTCATCTCATGCTAGTTATTAAACTATTACTCCAATAAACCATTATGTCTAACAAATACTATTAACTCAACATTTATCTCTCTTTCTAACAAATGACAATCCTATTATTTTAATTAAAATCAAATAAATATTAAAACTTTTATATCATTTAATATTAATAAAAATTATTGTTTTCTATAAAAATCTACTTTTATTTTCTTCAAATTTCACTTCACATTAGAGGATATGTTAGTTAATGATTAAGTGTATGTTAAATATTTGATTAAAAGTTTGATTATGAAGAAACGTTTATGTGAAGTTGTTCACCTTTGATAAAGTAATATTATTTCATATAACATAGACATTACAACATTGAAACTAGAAACCAAAAATGTAGAAGGGTTTTACCTTTTCATGTCAATTTAATCCTACTAATATACCTCCATCTTTCTAGAACATTGACCGTAGTTATTCGATTCAATGGACATTTCATAACAACAACAACCATTGATTACGCAACTCTCTTTACAATGAGTTGTCAATGATATCATTATTAAAATGTGATTTAAGAGATCATTGTCTTTGGTTTGATTGTCTCCCAAATTTAACAAAAATGTATAGAAAAGTTTGATACTCGGATAATTGTAATCCAACATTTATGTTTAATTGTGAGTTTTGGATTATTTGTTTCATTTTTTTAAAATTGTTGTCTACCTATTATATGCTATCTGTCTATTAATATATGATAATGTTGTCTACCACTTATGATATTGTTGTCTATTAAAAAAATGATACCACTGGCCCATTCAAGCATGGTATCATTGTCTATTTAAAAGGAAACACTGACTATGATATCATTGTCCATCACCAAGAAAAATCGTTCAGAAATAAAATTGTTGTCATAAAATAAATTAGTTGCCTACTAGTAAATTATACTGTATCTATTTTAAAATCATTGCCAAGACATCCAATTTGTTTTTAAAGAAATGGGTAAATAGTTGTGTAAACCTGGGTTTAAATCATACAATATATATAAAATCGTTGTCAATATATTAAATTCGCAATCCGACAATATATGTAAAATCCTTTTGTTAATATATTTTGAATTTGCGGTCACACAATATATATAAAATCGTGGTCAATATATATTAATTTTGTAATCCCACAATATCTATAAAATCATTATTAATATATTAAATTGGCAGTCCCACAATATATGTAAAATCGTTGTTAATATATTTTAAATTAATACATGATATATATAAAACCATCAACATATATATTAATTTTCTCAAGCATTCCACAATATATATAAAAATTTTGTTATTATATATGAAATTCATAGTCACATGATATAGATAAAATCGTTTACCATATGTATCAAGCACTTAAATCTACCTTAATCATGAAAATGTTTGTCCACAATCTATATTCTCCAACTAATATAATCATTGCTCAGTTAATGGCATCATTTCCAACATTAATTCGTTGGTAATTATATTTAAAAAGAAATTTTAACTTTACACACTAAATCTTTGCCCAACAAAGTCGTTGTCTAAATATATTCAAAAGAGAATTTAAAACTCAAAAAATTGGTTCTTTGGCCAACAAAATTGTTGTGTAAATTACATTTAAAAGTGAAATTTAAAACTCTACAAAATTTGGATCTCTGCCCAACGAAATCACTAATCAAATCAATGTTGTTCAATCCATAAATAAATCACAATGAAAATCCATAACTAATCCATAGAAATCCATACTAGAATGTTGTGTAAAAACTAGTGGAAGGCTGTGTAAAACGCCAAGAAAAACATGGTGTGAATGTTGTTTATAAAAAGAGAATCGTAGAGTAAAATTTTGGGGAGGATTGGA
Organism: Picea sitchensis; assembly: GCA_010110895.2. Classification (NCBI taxonomy): domain Eukaryota; kingdom Viridiplantae; phylum Streptophyta; class Pinopsida; order Pinales; family Pinaceae; genus Picea; species Picea sitchensis. Next base: position 29,934 of record SNQJ01S0055517.1, read on the forward strand.
TATTTGTATAAAATAAAACACAGATATGAAAGGTTAATTATTCAGAGACGAATCAATCAAAACACAAAGATACTCATTCAAAAATGAAAGTACTAATCATTCTCATGAATCAATAAAAATCTAGAGATACTTTGGTTACTAAAGAGCTCACAAGGACTCAATCATTCAACAATGAATCAATCAAAAACTTAAAAAAGACAATTTTCATAAGAAGGCACAAGGATTAGAGATTAATCATAAGATAAAAGCACAGAGATAAGTAAGGGATACATATTTGGGAGAAATTTATTCTTCGGGCTTATTTCACATGGACAGAAAGAAGGACATTAAAATTTCTAAAACGGAGTGAAGAAAGTAGGACACCACGATTGCTTAGGACATACTAATAACTTAAGGATAAGGGACCTAAGATAAAAACAAATTTTTTCTTCATAAATAAATCAATAAAACAAAACGTAGAGAAGCTTCATTGCAATCAATTGTCTCGCTTGAAATAAATTAAAAATACAATGAGCATAAGGCTATGATGACCTTAAGTTCTCAATTAAAAACGTCGAGTAAAACACATTTATTTACAAAATAGAAGTACAAAAGTTGATTAAAACACATTTATTTACAAAATAGAAGTACAATAATGAAAGCACAGGAACAATATTTAAACTATCATTCAATACAAATATACATGTAAAATCGTGAGCCAAATGTAAATCTCTTGAAGTCAGTATCCTGCACGCCCGTTCAAAATTTCTTTCTTGTCGGGAATCGATGTGATCTCACCAGCATCTCCCATCCAATGCTAGGTTACTTTTCTTCTGATCCCCCGGAGTCAGCAGCAAGCCACACACGATACTAGAGAATGCTAGCACACATCTCACCTCACAAGGTCTAGATACCACTCTCTATCTGATCTGGGTATCCCAACTCCCAAAAAAAAAAAAAAAAAAAAAAAAAAAAAAAAAAAAAAAAAAAAAAAAAATGAGATCCATACTCCTCCAACCTTTTATAGAGTTTTTAAGTAATCAAGGTCCCAAATTCTCATTAAATTCCTTTTTCATTTAATTAATTTTTGAAAACCTCCCACACATGTCACTTATCCCCTAGTTACAATCCATATAAAAATCACTCTTATTAATTAATTAAATATTCCTATTTCCTTCATCCACCTAAGAGCATTCCTAAAACACTCCTCCAAAATTCCCTTTGACACTCTAAAAAGAATTATGCCCCACTTAATTCCTAGCTGAGTTCATAATTAGAAAGTTACAAAGGCAAGATTCCTTACTGTTACACATTCATCTTTTCTTTGTGTTTCTCCTTTTCGTTAAGTTTCCCATTTCTTTTAAGTTCCCCGCTTTTCCTTTTAACTAAAAGTCAATTTAGCAAGTGTAGAAAAAAACCATTTACCCTTTTCTTTAAACATTAAATTAGCAACGTAGATAAAACCATTTCACCCCTTCTTGGGGAAAAATTTAATCCCTCCATTATACCTTTGACTTTAATAAAATGTTTTGAAATTCTTTACCCCGCTCTTGTTACATGTTTATTTATTATTCTTTTTACCACATTTTCTCTAGGACCTAGATTTAATTTCACCATGTCAATGCACATTTTTTGTCATGATTTTTTAACGCTACTTCATCACATCATTCATTTTAAGGTCATCTAGGTCCCATAGCATAGTTCTCTAGTAAGGTTTATTCGACTTACCGCTAAAATCGCGACGTGTTCTCAGATGCACCACGTACCTAAAGTGTTCCACTCCACCCTTTCTATTTTTGGCGTAACATGCTCCTTCAAGACACACCACGGCTCCAAGGGTGCTGGAACTCTTGACTAAATTTGGTGGTGATGTCAAACCCCGATTCGATACTCGCCAAGTGATCTTGTGGATACCAGCTCCTAAGGAATAGGCTCGGCTTTATTGTGTGCATCTTAGAATTACCGTGAGGATCACACAGCCTTCCCTCACGACATCATGCGTATTCTATAACTAAGTAATATTTAACCTATGGGGCTCAAGCCATGTTGAGTGTTGGTTGTATGTTGCTTCCACACCTCTCCCTCAAAGTATTTGGTCGTCATGCATGACCCCTCTACTCCACATGAGTTTCACGACAAGTTATTGTCACCGCGATCCATCAACTAATCATGCTAACACACACCAATCATCAACATCTACCATATGTACATATGTCACATCAACAACATTCAAACCCGTCAATCCAATTTCTAACTCGGATATGGATTCAAGTGGGTTTCCACTAAGCCTCTGTATCCTCAATGTATAGAGTCCTACACTCGAGAACCCTTGCCCATAACACCTTTCATGCAATACAACAAAATAACATATCATATAATCCATAATATATCATAATGATAATCAAAACAACCAATAGTATAATAACCCAAATCAATTGTAAGCAAGTATCTCAAAGAATAAGTTCGCTCAAGGCATGCAAAATCATGATGTTACTGCATTAACTCTTGCCTAAATGTGTCCCAAAGTTTCACAATATAAGTGTCGAAATAAATTGTATCATAGTATTATAAGTTTATCTATCAAACAAAAATGGAAACTGCTAGCTCATATCGTGATGCGCCCCTCCCAGTTGCTCAAGGACTATAGTTGTCCTAATCGGAAATTGACCTAATATAATCGTCAACGGCCAGAAGGTCGAATGAAATGGTCCATAATGTATTAGCTTGGTCATGAGCGCTAATTCCTCATCGTGATAACTCCGGTAAGGAACTCATCTCAATAGCATGCATAGTATCACTAATATAATGTTCAAAATGTATCGCCAAAAACATCGCGCATATGCCTCAAAGAATTAGGTATATATTCGATAGGACATGGGCCTCTTCTTTTCCACAATCTTGAAAGGTCCCACGCACCTAGGAGGTGGTTTATCACCTTTCCAAACTTGATCGAAATCTCATGTGGTTTCACCTACAAGAAGACTTGATCGACCAACTTCATAACTAAGATCGACATGATGTGCATTGACATAGCTCTTCTATCAATCATGCATTTCCTTGATCCCGTCCCATAGTTTGCATTTCCAATCTTCCATTTCCTGATCTCTTTGGTCCCACCCTCAGATCCCACTCGCTTCGTCCCAAGTCAAAGGCATCCAACACCTACCGGTCGTAAAGAAACTTGAAAGGCCCCATCTTAATGGTGTTTTGATAATTGTTGTTATACTCAAATTATACCAATGGAAATAAATCCTCCCAACACTTATGTTACATAACGCACATGGGCGAAACACACGTCCTCCAAGATTTGGTTTGTTCATCCAATCTTCCGCTTGTCTCTCGGTGATATGTAGTACTAAAGTAAGTTGGGTTCCCAAGGCCTCTTGAAACTAGTCCAAAATCATCCTATAAAAATCGATCCTCCATCGGCCATAATCCTCTTAGGCATGCCATGCGCACTCAACAATCTCACCGATGAAAACTCTAGTTATCTTAGGTGCCCCCCATACTGTGACGCCATTGTGAATAAAATGAACACTCCCCCTTCATAGGAGGTCGACTACCGTAAATCGAAAGTGTTTCAAGCATTAGTGGAACTAACAATGATATCCATCTAAATGACCTCCCATTTCGGTTCAAGAATAGTGTGTGGTTGTAGTAATATCGCTGGATGTCTATGTTCATCCTTCAATCATTATTCTGTATATCTTGCCACATAGTTGACTATGTCTAATTTCATTCCTTTCTACAAGAATAAGGGTTTAAGGTTCGCTCTCATATTCGTGACTTTTGGGTGAGCCATGTACACTGCTTTATGTGCCTCATTTAGGATCAAACTCCTCAAATCATCATTCAGTGGTACATAAATTCAATCTTTTATATGTCAATAATCCGTTATTTTCCAAAGTAAATCCTTCAAATTTTGTACCATCATTGTGTTTTGTCCGATAAAATCCTCACCTTCTTTGTACCGCCATCGCCGTCTTAATTTATAATATTTTCATGTAGATTCATGTGAAGAGGCATCACCGAAAACATGCATGCTCTTCGACCCAATGCATCCACCACTCTATTCAATGTTCCCTTAATGTATGAAATCTCAAAATCGTACTCACTAAACAATTCCAACCAACGCTATTATCAATACGCCAAGCAAAATTTGTAAAGATGTTGTAGTCCACGTAGTTTTTTTTTAGTTTGATTTTTGTCCAATAAGGTAGTGTATCCAAACTATCAAGGCATAAACAATAGCTAATACCTTAAATTGTGTGTTGCATAGTGCTCCTGATGTTGTCTCATCTTTCTTGAGATGGGTGGGGTCACTGACTGCCTTGCATCACACTGGCCTAAGCCTTCCTTGGATGTTTCTTTGCATACCAAGAAGTCCTCTTCTATGTCAGGTACCTTTAGTATCAGTTTTGTTGTTGACATATCCTTGAGCCTATGATATGCTTCCATGAATTTCTCGGTCCAAACAAAATTATTATTCTTCTTCTGCAATTCAATAATAGGATTTGTGATCTTCAAAACCTCACCCAACCACGATAGTATCCTGCTAAACCAATGAAGTTATGCACTTCCGGGACATTTGTTGGCTCACTCCACTCAATAATATCTCAACCTTTTTTGGATCCACGATGATACCTTCGCTGAAGATGACATGTCTCTATAGTGAATCTTCGATTGATAACATGAGCATTTAGACAATTTCCCATAATATTTTTTCTCTCACAATCATTGTAATTAAGTGCAAGTGTTTTTTCATGCTCCTCCGTCGTCCGAGTAGATCAAAATATCATCAATGAATACTTGATAACTTGTCCGTGTAGCTCACACCCCCCTCATCAAACTCATAAATACCTACGGTGTCTATCAAGCAGTACAAATGGTAAAATAATAAATTCATAGACGTCCAAACATTGTCTTAAATGAGGTATTAGGGATGTCATCCTTCTGATCCATAACTGGTGATACCCTCATCTCAATTCGATCTTTGAAACACTATCTGCCTTATCCGATTGAAAAGATCATCAATCCTTTGCAAACAAAATCGCTTCTTGATCGTTGTCTTGTTGAATTTATGGTAGTCAATGAAGAGTCTCCACAACCGTTCCTTCATTCAGATGAAAATAATAGGTGCAATCTGAGCAGTGACACAATCGGGATGTATAAGTCTCTCGTGTCCACAACTCCTTTCCTCGCTTCATTTTCAACCTCAGAGCTCCGTGGTCGACATCCTATAAGTCATTATTGCTATCGGTTCAGTTGTTGGTTTTAAGTATATGGTAAATTCCAATTCCCTAGCTTACATCCCATGTAAATCCTTAGGGAAGATGTCCGCAAACTTTCTAACCCTCGAAAGGTGTTATGGACCTTCTGCTACTCCATTCTCATTTACCGTAAGGACGATAAATATTGTATCCCTTGTGCATGCTCTTCAATAGCTACAAGGAAGAGATGAAACCGTGGAAAATCATTAGTTATGAAATACAATCACACATCTCCACCCCTCATCATTAACCAAACTCAATCATTTAATTTTTCAATTGAGTATCATTTCACATGATTCCAAATAGTCCATATTGATCATGATGTCATAATATCCTAACATCATGACCAAGTTGGTCTCTAGTGAAAAACTCTACTAGGTTAAGGATATAGCCCATAAACTTCCCTCCAACCTTATATTTGGCTCCATAATCCATTTCTACAAATTCCAAAAGTCATCATGTCTCGGACTTCCTTTACCTTCATTATTTTTAGCGTTATACCTGAAATAAATCTCTCAGTAGCACCTCGATCTATCAAAAATACTATAAGGGGTTGTTCAACGACGGTACTTGAAATCTTGAGCACAGTCGACTGGTGCTATTCCTGATGGTTATTCACCATTGTTTGAATCCGATGGGCCTTACCCAAATCTCCCAAGGTAGTGGGTTCTATTGATCCAATGCTTTGTTCCTCCACATGTCCAACTGCTCTAGTACTCCCACCAAATAGAAGATGGTGTTCCACCTACCTTGAACCCCCGGTTTGTTCTCATGTTTAATGTGCCTAAATCCATTATGTTGACGTTGTGGGGCTCTCAAGGAGTCCATTATTGAGGCATCAATAATGAGGTGTAGTGAAAGGGATCATTTCTATAAGCCACACATCCTGATGAATGTCTAGTTGGTTTCTGATGCTACTGTGCACCAAAATGACATATTCCCTGTGGGTCTTGCTGGATTCCTTCTCTAAACCTCGTTGATAAGCTCCTCATATTCTATGATGACATTCTAGATGACATCAAGGTTTGAGGTGCATCAGAATCCTAACTTTTGCATGAATGCTGACATTAAGGAAAAAACAAGAACCTGTTGACCTTAAATTTATCAAGATTCAGTGTGACTATACCGGTGACTCCATAAAATCAGCCTGCATTCGGGCACCATACGACAACCCTGCCTCAAGGCATTGAACTCTGAGATGATGCTCAATGAATTACTCAGACAGATAATTCTCGTAATCATTCCTCTAATAGTTCCCATGACAAGTCTTCAATGGCCATGTTGAATTGGGTGCTAGCATGGGCTTTCCACCATAGAAGAGTGCTCCCTTCGGTTGAAAGACCGTCATGCAGACCGGGCTAAGGTTGAGGCATAGTAAATTGCCAAAATGGCCAAAAAACTGTTTTGAGCCATTTGGAAAAGGTGGGTGGACCCCGATATCCACCTGGATCAAATACCTCCATGGATACCTTCATGTTGGAGGCATAGTCACGAAGTGAAAACCACATCCCCATATTCTACAACCATGCCTCGACGGCTGCACCGTTTGGGGCACTAAATAACTCAAGAAATTTTACCTTCTGGAGTTTGCGGTGAATACTACTAGTACCAACTAGAGTGCATGGTGGACCCTCAGTGGGTGTTGGTGCCCTGGCCTCATCTCTATCCAAACGACTAAGCAGTTCCTCAAACATCCGCTAAAAATACCTCACCAACCCAACCACATCACTCACAACGATATATTCCTACTCGACAACCTATTATTCTCCCTAAGGTTAAACCCCTTAGGCATGGATGCTACTGGGGGAATTGCACCTCCTCCCCTAGAACCCCGTCGTCTGCCTCCGCGACGTCCTCTAACCATGGTTACCTACACAAATACAATCAATTTAATTAGAAACCTTTTAATCAACATCTACTCAACGAAAGTTGTAGTGATCCAAAGTCACAGGTCAAACTGGCTCTGATACCATATGCAACGTCCCCAACGTTGTTACAACTACATGTGATGCAAAGTAAGTGCAATTTTTATTTCTTTTAAGCCTGAAGGAAATCAATGACAACAATTAATCAACACAACTTGATGACAAACACGACGCACGCAGATCAGGCAACAGACAACAACAAATCAACATACTAGCACATAATGCAACTGGACGAAACATGTGATAATCAATAGAGAGATAAAAATGGCTACCAGCTCAACACAAGAAAGACAATGCCTACAAGCTAAAGGACAACATCAACACCCTTATACATCAAATTCAACGACCAGTAACTAGAAACCTCTACAGCGTGCAAAACCAATCACAATAAGACGTTACAAAACCAAGTACCAACATCAATTCCAATGAACAAAAAGACCACATCGGGAAGCACAAGACTTCGGCCCGGTTATCATTCGCATCTATCCATCAGGGGCCGCAATGATCCCCTCGTCAAGAATCATGTAGTCACTATGCAATAGGCATGAAAGTCACCCTAGTACAACATAATGTATCTAGAACAATAGCCCAAGAAAAATCCAACGCACTAGGAGACTGAATTAAATGACAAAAATACATGAAGACTATACCCTAGCACCCAAGAAACAAGTCGACAAGACGCAAGGTGACGTCATTCAAATTAAATTGTGCAAACTAACTGAAGGATTTCTTGTTTCCTACAAGGAAACACGTGTGGTGAAACAACTATGAACAACGACCATTTACAATTCGACTTAAAGCACAACGCGCATAGTAACCAATCAATTGTTAAAATATTAATCGTTTCAACTAATAAAACTATTAATCCCTCAACCATTAATCTTGTGCGAGCTATTAAACTATTATGCCAATAAACCATTATGTCTACCAAATCCTATTAACTCAACATTTATCTCTCTTTCTAACAAATGATAATCCTATTATTTTAATAAGAATCAAATAAATATTAAAACTTTTATATCATTTAATATTAATAAAAATTATTGTTTTCTTTATATAACAATTCTACTTTTATTTTCTTCAAAGTTCATTTCACTTTAAAGGATATGTTAGCTAATGATTAAGTGTATGTTAAATATTCGATTAAAAGTTTGATTATGAAGAAAATTTTATGTGAAGTTGTTCACCTTTATCAAAGCAATATTATTTCATATAGATTAAACATTGCGACATTTAAACTAGAAACCAAACATGCTCGTTGTAGAAGGGTTTACCCTTTTTAGTGAACATGTAACTTAATCCTAATAATATACCTATCTTTTCTAGAACACAAATTGACCAAAAAGAGGCACTCATATTTCAATGGACATTTCAGGTAACAACAACAACCATTGACATGCAACTTCATAATGATAATAATGATATCAAACTTCATATTAAAATGTGATTTAAGAGACCATTGTCTTTGCCTTGATTGTCTCCCAAATTTGACAAAAATCTATAGAAAAGTTTGATACTGGGATAATTGAAATCCAACATCTATGTTTAATTGTGAGTTTTGGATTGATATTTGTTTAATTTTTAAAATTGTTGTCTACCTATTATATGATATTTGTCTATTAATATATGATAATGTTGTTTACCAATTATGATATTACTGTCTACTAAATGAATGATATCACTGCCCATTCAATACATGATATTGTTGTCTATTTAAAAGGAACGTGGACTATGATATCGCAGTCTATCGCCAAGAAAAATCGTTCAGAAATAAAATCATTGTCAAACAATAAATTAGTTTCCTACTAGTAAATGATATTGTATCTATTTGAAAATCCTTTCCATGACATCCAATTTGTTGTTAAATAAATGGGTAAGTAGTTGTGTAAACCTGGGCGAAATCGCTGGAAAATATACATATAAAATCACTGTCAATATATGAAATTCTCAATCCCATAATATATGTAAAATCGTTGTTAATATATTTTAAATTCGCAGTCACATGATATATATAAAACTGTTGTTAATATATATTAATTTCATAGTCCCACAATATCTATAAAATTGTTGTTAATATATTAAATTCGGAGTCCCGTGATATATGTAAAATCGATGTTAATATATTTTAAATTCATGGTCACACGATATATATAAAACCACTGTCAATATATATTAATTTCGCAGTCCCACGATATTTATAAAATCATTGTTAATATATATGAAATTCACAGTCACACGATATATATAAAATCGTTGTCAATATATGTACGTTATCTTAAATCTATGCAATCATGAAAACATTGTCCACAATCTATATCTAACCAATAGAATCACTGCCTAATAACGGCAGCGCTGCCCAACCTTAATTCATTGGGTAATTATATTTAAAAGGGATATTTGAAACTTTACACAATTAAATCTCTTCCCAGCAAAGTCACTGTGTAAATATATTTAAAAGTGAATTTAAAACTCAAAAATCGATTCTCTAGCCAACAAAATCGTTGTGTAAATTAGATTTAGAGGTGAAATTTAAAACTCTACAAAATTTGGATCTTTGCCCAGCGAAATCACTAATCAAATCAATGTTGTTCAATCCATAACTAAATCACAATGAAAATCCATAGCTAATCCATATAAACCCATACAAGAATGTTGTGTAAAAACTGGGTGAAGGGGTTGTGTAAAACTCGAGGAAAAATGTGATGTGAACGTTCTCTATAAAGAGAATCGCAGAGTAAAATTTTGGGGAGGACGCAAAGATTTGTATAAAAGAAAACACAGATATGAAAGGTTAATTATTCAGAGACGAATCAATCAAACACATAGGTGTTCATTCACAAAAACGCAAGGATTAATCATTCCTCTATGACTCAATAAAAAATGAAGAGATGCTTGTTCACGGGAAGGTGCAAGGACTAATCATTCAACAATGAATCAATCAAAAACACAAAGATACTCATTCACAAGAAGGATCAAGGATTAAAGATTAATCATAAGAGAAAAACACAGAGATAAGTAAGGGATAGATAGTTGGGCAAAATTTATCCTTCACTTATTCTCCATGCATAGGAAAGCAGGGCATTTAAATCTCAGTCTTAAACACCGGATTGAAGACAGATGATTAGGATCCTGGACGATTTATCAGGAAAAGACTAATAACTTAAGGATAAGGGATAGGATATAAAAACAATTTTTTTCTTCTTAATAAATCAATAAAAACAAACGCAGAGAATTGATTGCAATCAGAGTTGGGTTCACCATGGGAAATCAATTCAAAATAAAACGAGCATAAGGCTAGGTTGAACTTAATTTCTCTGATCATAAAACACTGAGCTCATCAAGAGAATTTGAGGAAAGATAAAAATGAAATCTCTTGATAGTGTTACGTTGATTAAACATAAACTTTAACAAAGTAGAAGTACATTACTGAAGGCGCAGGAACAATATTTAAAATAGAATTCAATAAAAATATACACATTTATACCATAACCAAATGTGAAATCTTCGAAGTCGTTGTCTCACGCGTTCTCCATCCCACTCCTGCTTTCCAACCGATGTGTACTCACCCATACCTCCGAGCCAACGCTAGGGTTACTCTTCTTCCCCATGAGCCCCCCAAGCTGCAAAAGGGGCACACACATGATACCAGAGAATGATAGCGCCCAACTTACCTTGCAAGGTGGAGGTACCACTCATTACCCGAGCTGAGTATTCCAAGTCCCACAAGAGAAAGCTCAATTAAGATAAAATTTCAGCAACATAACGTAACGAAAAAAAATGATATCCATACTCCTCCTCCTCCATCGTTTTTATAGATATTTTAAGTAATCAGTTTCCCAAATTCTCATTAAATTCCTTTTTCATTTAATTAATTTCTAAAAACCTCCCCCGTAGACATGTCTCCTGGTCCCCTACTTGCACAATAAAATCAATTTTATTAATTAATTAAATATTCCTACTTCCCTCATCCACCTAAGAGCATTCCAAAAAAAGCTTATCGGTGTCCAAAAATTCCCTTACAATTCTTAAATGACTTATGCCTTATTTAATTCCTAGTTGAGTTCATAATTAGAAAGTTCCAAAGGCAAGATTCCTCACTAAGTTAGACATTCAACTTTTTCTTTACGTTTCCCCTTTTCATTAATTTTCCATTTTTTTTTAATTTTCTTATTTCTTTTAAGTTTCCCCCTTTTTGATTTTTAACTAAAAATATCAATTTAGCAAGTGTATATAAACACAACCATTTACCCTCTTTTCTTTTTAACTAAACATTAAATTAACAAATATAGATAAAAACAACCACTACCCCCTTTTTAAAATTTAATCCTCCATTATAATTTTGACTTTAATAAATAAGTTTGAATTTCTTACCCCCCATCTTGTTACATGTTTATTTATTATTATTATTTTGACCACATGTTTTACTTAGACCTAGGTTTTAATTTCACTAGTCTCGGCAACATTTTTTATTAGGAAAAATTGATTTTAAACCTTTCTTATCACATCATTCATTTTAAGGATGTCTAGGTCCTAAGGACGCATAGTTTTCTAGGCACTAAGTTTATTCACTTACTAGTTAAAATCGTGACGTGCCCTTCAGGATGCACCATGTGCTCTAAGGGTGCCACTCACCTCTTTCCGTTTTCCTTGCGCGACGTGCCCTTTAAGACACATTATCTGCTCCAAGAGTGGCACTCTCCTCTTCAGTGACTTTGGTAGACGTCAAACCCCTGGAGTCAATATTCCACCAGGTGATCTTGTGGGAGGCTAAGGGCCTCTAAGGAGAAATACCCCTTCCTTATTGCACGCTCCTTAGAATCAACGTGAGCGACTGTCAGAGTCTTCCCTCACGACATCGTGGGTCTTCTCGAACTAGGTAATCATTAACCTATAGTTCAAGCCATGGCGGGAGTGCTAGTAGGCTATGGCAGGGTTTCTGCCACACCTCTCCCTGAAAGTCTCTGGTTGTCGTGCGTGACCCCTCTACTCCACATGTGAGTCTGGTCAGCAAGATATCATTAACCTACATCCATCAAAGAATCATGTCAACAATAATAATCAATCATCATAACATCTAAACATATGTACATATGTTACATCAACAACATTCAAACCCAACAATCCACTCCCTGAGTCAATCCCGAGTCCAAGAAGTTTCATCAATGCCTCTACATCCTCAATGTCCAGAGTCCTACACACTCTGGAGAATCTAGTCAATAACACTTGTCTATGTAAATACAACAAAATAACATATCATCTAATCCATAATATCTCATAATCATAATGAAAACAATCAATAATATAATAACCCAAATCACATGAAAGAAAGTGTCCTCAAATTCTAAGTTCACTTAGTGCATGCAAGAGTGGGATGTTACAATTTTTCTCATTTATAGTTTCAAATTCTTTGAGTACTACGAAAATAATGTTTGTTTGCTAGTAGAAGACATTCCTTTTCTTCTATAAAGAGTTTTTAGCAAATGGAATAGATGGAGGATTTTGTGTAAAATGGTCATCAATGCCTTGTATTTAGCTATTCATAAGTGAATTTCCAATGATGACATCTAGTGTAACCTCCCCGCCATTACATCAACCAAACAAAGTACAAGGTATTTTCTTTTTTTCTTTTTTTTTGCAATAGGATATTAAATGTGTTACAACGTAATGACAACATACATCATCGTAATTGAAATGACACATAAGAGTTGCATTAACATAACTAAAATAGGCACAATCAACACATATATAGCGACTCAATCAACAGATCATCATAACTATCAACGATACAATCAACAGATAACATTCGAATGAAGCAATATACAATGGAAATATCAACCATGTCGCTGAGATTTTAAAGAACTACCTTTCCAACTTACCCTGCAAGGTTAGGACATCATCGACACATAAGAAATGCTCAAGCCCAGGATTCATCCGATTGATTTTAACCACTTAAGGTCTCAGGGCTGGCGATTGTTCTAAGGAACAAGGAGGTGTTTAAACCCCACTAACACAATCAAGTCAAAAACCAACTATCTCAATCAATCAACATCATTACTGTTCATGGTGCAAGAGTATTTATATACTTAATCATTCATAGATCAATATTATTCATGATGCATGATAAATCTTCTTTATTTTGCATGGCGCAAGAGAATATAATTAATAATTCAATCATATGTCAACATTATTCGAAAGGAGCACATTTAATCAACTTTATTTTATAAGGCACAAGAGATTATAATGGATTAATCAATCATATAACAACATAAGTTAAGTTAATGATATAGTCAACTTTATTTTATTTTGATGGTGAAAAAGAAAACATCTATTTAATTTCAAGGTGCAGGATTAATCAACTACTGGATTAAACAATATATCAACATTACTTTCAAGGTCATGCACACATGATCTATTTACTTAATTAATCATAAATCAACATTCTTTCTAGGGTGCGTGACTAATCAAATTGGAAAGGTGATTATTATGTGTTGCTTCTCATGGAAGCATTCCAAGGGCTTGAAGAGATGAAAAATTCTAGTATCATGAACTAAACATTGTTAGAAAAGACTGCACCTATTATGGAGGATAGAGGGATACAATTCATCGAATAGTAAGATCATTGAGATATATGTTTGTTCACGTGTAATTAAAATATAAAGTCTTGATCATGTAGTGAAACAAATGTGTAAGTTATTTCATTTATGTATATTAAAATATTGAAAATGTCAACAATACCTTGGTGCTAGACTTTTCTACTTTCCAAATCATTATGAAGTTTTGTTTGGATTTACTTAAGAAATCCTTCTTATTAGCATGGAAATTTCATTATATTTTTCTTATTGGAAAAACTATTCTCTCTTTTTTTGTAGGCTTTATGCTTGCATACACTTTATTGAATATGATTTCAGTTTACTCTAAGATTCCACAATCTTGAATCTTTTTTACTTCCAAATTATTCCACCTAAAAAGTGAGTTTTAATTTCATGTTTGTAATGATTCAAATGGGATCTCCTTTAATGAATGGTGGAAACCATTGTTATAGAAAATTTGTTCAAGTGAAGACAMTATTCCCAACCTTATGGTTGATCCAGTCCGTGAATATGGATCACACGTCCCATAGTTTATATTAYTCTATGTATAWATCCATTGGACTCCATATGATACAATGCACTAAAAGACAACTCAACGTAAGAATATTGAAATAGGTTCTTTAAAAATTTGAAAGTAAAATTGGTACCTTAATATGAAACTATGACATTTTGTACATTGTGGAATATTACCATTTATCGAAAGAAAATATGGGATATATAACTTTCTCTTTGAGTAATATTGATTTGAAAAAATGGTGTCTGTGTGTTTAATGTATATACTACCACAAAAATAAATGTATATATTACAATAAAAATAAATTCATTTCCTTTGAAAGTCCCTGGTCTTGTAATAACATCCATATCGACTTCTTCCAATTCCTAGTTAAGAATTCTTAAAGAATTATGTTTTCACAATGGGTGTTGATGTTCTACCAGAGTTTTCAAAGGGAAAAATTATGAGGAGAATCGTTGTGTAAATTACATTTAAAAGTGAAATTTAAAACTCTACAAAATTTGGATCTCTACCCAGCGAAATCGCTAACAAAATCAATGTCATTCAATCCATAACTAAATCACAATGAAAATCCATAACTAATCCATATAAATCCATACCAGAATGTTGTGTAAAAACTGGGTGAAGGGGTTGTGTAAAACACCATGAAAAACGTGATGTGAACGTTGTCTATAAAAAGAATTGTAGAGTAAAAATTTTGGGAGGACGCTCAAGAGATAAAAGGTTAATTGTTCATAGACAAATCAATCAAATACATAGATGCTCATTCATAGAAACACAAAATTAATCATTCCTCTATGAATCAATCAAAAACGTAGAGATACTTGTTCAAAAAAAATCTGAAAGGACTAATCACTTAACAATGAATGAATAAAAGATGCAAAGATACTCATTCACAAGAAGGAACATGGATTAGAGATTAATCATAAGAGAAAAAAGCAAAGATAAGTAAGGGATAGGTAGTTGGGCAAAATGTATCCTTCACTTATTATCCATGCACAGGAAAGTAGGGTATTAAAATCTCAGTATTAAACACCGGAGTGAATACATTCGATTAGTCTCTTGGCTGACTCCTCAGGCATGAATTAATAACTTAAGCATAAGGGACAAAAGATAAAAAAAATATTTTTTCTTCGTAATAAATGAATAAAAATTAACGCAAAGAATTCATTGCAATCAGAGTTGGGTTCTCCATGGGAAATCAATTCAAAATAAAATGAGAATAAGGCTGGGATGACCTTAAGTTCTCTAATCATAAAACGTTGAGCTCATCAAGGCAATTTGCTGAAAGATAAAAATGAAATCTTTGGATAGTGCTACGTTGATTAAACATAAACTTTAACACAATAGAAGTACATTATTGAAGGCATATTAACAATATTTAAACTAGCATTCAATACAAATATACACATATATACCGTAGGCAAATGGGAAAGTTCTGAAGTCGGTGTCCCATGCGCGCTTCATCCAGCTCCTGCTTTCCAATGGATGTAACCTCACTGGTACCTCCCAGCCAACGCTAGGGTTACTCCTCTTTCGTATGAGCCCCCCGAGCCGCAAAGGGGCCACACACACGATACGAGATAATGGTAGCACCCAACTTACCTCACAAGGTTGAGCTACCACTCATTACCCGAGCTGTGTATTATAACTCCCACAAGTGTAAACACCAGTTTTGAATTAACCTCTAATAATTCTACCAAATGCACAGTAATTCCTACTAGGTTTATAGAAGAAGAATAATTCCTAATGTTCTCAACACTTACGCAAGTAAAATATATCAATGAGTAATAAATCTAATTAAAACGATGCATAAATTTGAATTAAATACCTTAAATCTGATGCTAAAAATTCCTTCCTGTTGTCCGCAGCTTGCTTCCTTCCCGCTTCCTTAGAACACTACCCAAAAACTGACCTCCCTGATGACTAGTTAGCTCCTAGCCCTAGGATATCAACGGATATCCTAGCCCTCCGTGCCCAAAACCTCCAGCAACCCCGGTCCACTGTGTCAATGCCAATCACAAAATTCCTCCCTCTCTGCAATACTCAGAGCTCCCAAAATCCTTCTCCACCCCCCGTAGAATCCCCTTCCCTTCCACTCCTTTCCTTCCTTATCCCTCCTTCACCGACACTCCTCCCCCATTAACTCCCTACCTAACTCCTTTATTACCCCTTATCCTCTCGCCGTTAATACCCTTATCCCTCCTTTATTACTTATCCTCATATATTTAATATTTTATCCCTTGTGGGATACGTAACCTATTTTAATTATTATATCTTATTATCCACCATTAATTTAATACTTTATTAATTAATGAATTAATTAATAATTAAATTAATAATTAACCATCATTGAACAACTCTTTAATAATAATAAATTAGAAATGTTATTTTAAGACATAAATATAGTTTAGCTAATCTTTTAGGATTACATACATAAATTAATTATACTTAATAATCAAGGGTCGTTACATACGCCCACCCTTCAGGAAACTTCGTCCCGAAGTTAAGTTATCTTAGGGTACAAAGGATAAGAAACATGGTTCACACATTCATAACAAGTAACCGACATTATTAGTAAGTAAGTCAAGGAAATTTCATACATACTAGTGTATATGTATAAGAAATGTATGTGTAGCTAGTACATACAATTCTCGTACATGTACTAATAATCAAACTGTCATCCTTTAGTATTTTATGTATGCATCCTATCCAGTCAACAAGACTAGTCTTTTATAAAAGACAACAACCAATCAATTGTTTGAGAAATTCTTAAATTACAATTATTT
>SNQJ01S0055517.1:47050-65621 GCA_010110895.2 Picea sitchensis
TGTAAATTACATTTAAAAGTGAAATTTAAAACTCTAAAAAAATTGGATCTCTACCCACCGAAATCGCTAATAAAATCAATGTCATTCAATCCATAACTAAATCACAATGAAAATCCATAACTAATCCCTATAAATCCATACTAGAATGTTGTGTAAAAACTGGGTGAAGGGGTTGTGTAAAACACCAAGAAAAACGTGATGTGAATGTTGTCTATAAAAAGAATCGGTAAACTTTTTAGGAGGACGCTGAGATTTTTATAAAAGAAAACGAAGAGATAAAAGGTTAATTATTCAGAGACGAATCAATCAAATACATAGATGCTCATTCATAGAATCACAAGTATTAATCATTCTTCTATGAATCAATAAAAAACGTAGAGATACTTGTTCAAAAAAATCTGAAAGGACTAATCACTCAACAATGAATGAATAAAAGATGCAAAGATACTCATTCACAAGAAGGAACATGGATTAGAGATTAATCATAAAAGAAAAAAACAAAGATAAGTAAGGGATAGATAGTTGGGTGAAATGTATCCTTCACTTATTATCCATGCACAGGAAAGCGGGGCATTAAAATCTCAGTATTAAACACCGGAGTGAATACATTCGATTAGGCTCTTGGCCAACTCCTCAGGCATGAATTAATAACCTAAGGATAAGGGACAAAAGATAAAAACATAATTTTTCTTCGTAATAAATGAATAAAAATTAACGCAAAGAAGTCATTGCAATCAGAGTTGGGTTCTCCATGGGAAATCAATTCAAAATAAAATGAGAATAAGGCTGGGATGACCTTAAGTTCTCTAATCATAAAATGTTGAGTTCATCAAGCCAATTTGCGGAAAGATAAAAATGAAATCTCTGGATAGTGTTACGTTGATTAAACATAAACTTTAACACAGTAGAAGTACATTCTTGAAGGCATATTAACAATATTTAAACTAACATTCAATAAAAATATACAAATCTATACCGTAGGCAAATGTGAAAGGTCTGAAGTCGTTGTCCCACGCGCGCTTCATCCAGCTCCTACTTTCCAACGGATGTGACCTCACTGGTACCTCCCAGCCAATGCTAGGGTTACCCTTCTTCCGCATGAGCCCCCCAAGTTGCAAAGGGGCCACACACACGATACCAGAGAATGCTAGCACCCAAATCACCTCGCAAGGTCGAGCTACCACTCGTTACCCGAGCTGTGTATTCTAACTCCCACAAGAGAAAGTTCAGTTAAGACAAAATTTTAGCAGCGTAACGTTACAAAAAATTATGAGATCCATACTCCTCCTCCTTCATCCTTTTTATAGATTTTTTAAGTAATCAGTTTCTCAAATTCTCATTAAATTTATTTTTCATTTAATTGATTTCAAAAAACCGCCCCCATAGACATGTCGCACGATCCACTAGTTTCACCATAAAATCAATTTTATTAATTAATTAAATATTCTTATTTCCCTCATCCACCTAAGAGAATTCTCAAAAAATCTCCTCGGTGTCCCAAAATTCTCTTACAATTCTTAAATGACTTATGCCTTACTTAATTCCTAGTTGATTTCATAATGAGAAAGTTCCAAAGGCAAGATCTCTTACTAAGTTAGACATTCAACTTTTTCTTTACATTTCCCCTTTTCTTTAATTTTTCCTTTTTTTCGTTAAGTTTCCTATTTGTTTTAAGTTTCCCCCTTTCTCATTTTTACCTAAAAAAATCAATTCAGCAAGTGTAGATAAAAACAACCATTTACCCTCTTTTCTTTTTAACTAAAAATTAAATTAGCAAATGTAGATAAAAACAACCATTACCCCTTTTAAAAATTTTAATCCTCCATTATAATTTTGACTTTAATAAATAAGTTTGAATTTCTTACCCCCCTTCTTGTTACATGTTTATTTATTTTTATTTTTTGACCACGTGTTCTAGTTAGACCTAGGTTTTAGTTTCAGCAGGTTGGGTGACATGTTTTATTAGGAAAAATTGTTTTTAAACCTTTCTTATCACATCATTCATTTTAAGGCCATATAGGTCCTAAGGAGGCATAGTTTTATGGGAACTAGGTTTATTCACTTACGAGTTAAAATCACGACGTGCCCTTTAGGATGCACCACGTGCTCCAAGGGTGCCACTCAGCTCTTTCCATTTTCCTTGCGCGATGTGACCTTCAAGACGCACTATGTGCTCCAAGGGTGCCACTCGCCTCTTGACTGACTTTCATAGATGTCAAACCCCTGTAGTCAATACTCCGCCACGTGATCTTATGGGAGTCTAAGGGCTTCAAGTGATTTGGACAAGAGAAGTTTGACTTCAGGGTACATCTTTACTCTTGCAGGTGGAGCTATTATTTGGATGTCAAAGCTACAAAACATTGTTTCTTTATCCACTACATAAGTAGAATACATAGTTGCTTCACATGCTTGGAAAGAGACAGTTTGGTTGAAAGGTTTAATTGGTGAGTTTGGAAGGATGAAGGACAAAGTAAAGTTACTTTGTAATAGTCAAAGTGCTATTCGCTTGGCTAAGAATCCAACCTACCATAGTAAAACATAACATATACCTATCAATTACCATTTTGTAAGATAGGTAATAGATGAACATGGAATCTCTCTTCAGAAAGTGCATACAGAAGAGAACTGCAGAGACATGTTCACAGAACTAGTACTTTTAGAGAAGCTACGATGGTGCTTGGCTTCACTTGGCTTGCAGAAAAGGTGATGAACAAAAGGAAGGAGCAAGGTATCAGGTTAATTATTGTCAAGGTGAAGATTGTTGGAATTTGGTGACAATGAATTCCCAAGAATAGTTTTTTAGATCCTATTATTCTGAATTGGTTGTCACTAAATGAGACCAANATGTCGCCTCCTTCCCGTTTGTCCTAGTCTGAGCCCTTCTAATTTATGCTTACAACTTGATTAAAAATGACTCTCGACCTTATGTTTATTAATTTACGCCGATATGCATACACCTATCGAAAATGGCACAATCAATGATCTTTTAAATCTTACTTAAGCTTAAACCCTTATCTAATGGCTACGCATTGAAGATGCTGGCATATTATTAGTCATCCTCCAAAATCAATGAGTCACATTTATCGTTCATAACTTTCTTGCATTTATCGCAGCATCCGTTAGCATGTTTACTTACCCTCTTTTTTTTCTTTTATTTTTTTTATTTTAGCCTTTACCTAATCACATAAAAAAATGTTGTAAGGTTATATGATTACCACGTTTAAATGATTAATTAGGATTAAATCGTGGCATCTAAATAATTGTCCACAACTGTCGGCCACGTTTCGGCTTTCACTGCACTGTGCTCCTTTCGGCGTTAATCAGCCGCCAGCCACTTTGCGGCTGCGCTGGTTTATTAAAACTAAAAATCTAGACTTAGCTTAATCCTAAGCTTCAAGTGCCTTAATCAACACACATACATTTTTTTTTTAATTCACATAGTGTGGTGCGTTGGCAGGGCGTACTTTGTTAAAGCGCTTGGTCCTTGGGGGAGGTCCAGGGTTTGATCCCCATGGACTCCATTTAAATTTATACCTAGCCCTTTAACTAATATTTGATTAAAATCTTTACTTAACTTAACTAATTAGTTAATTAACTTAACTTAGTTAATTAGTTTAATAGTTTAATTATTTTTACTTAATTTATCAATTAAACTTTATTAATTTCCTAAATTTATAATCTATTAGTTTATTAATATTTATTTCTATATAGTATTCATTTATTATATTTTTTTTTGAAATTTATATCGTAAATAAAGAGAAATAAATACTATTATTTGCTAAATAATATTAAATTGGACTTACCCAGCTACGTGCATTTTGCATGCACTCCACGTGTTAGTCCGCCTCCTTCTCGGCAGGCTCGCTGCTTGGCTCCTTGGCAAATGCTCGGCTCCCTCGCAATGTTTTTTTCATTTTGTAACCTCGGCGCTCCTCCCATTCATTATGTTCACTTTCATTGGCATCCATTTTCTCCGAGCTTTGGTTGGTCATGGATTGTTGTCTGTGCAAGAAAGAGAGAAGTCTATGAGGATCCGTAACCATTCCTCAAGCTTTTTGTTTTCCGTGTGAGGGTCACGTGAAAAGATGGCATGGAATCATATATTCACAGAGGACTTAGAGGATGAGGAGGAGAATTTTTTTTTTTCTTCAGTTTTCTTTTCATCCGATTCTGTGCTTATTTTACGTGCTTTGTATACGGAATTTTCGCTTCAAAAGGCTTCTAAAATATGCCAAATCTATGCCTCCATTGGCTTTTCTTTTGACGATTTAGGGGTTTTTTTTTGAACTAATTTAAACATCTGGTCCAGTCCCTATGAGATTTTAGTGTTGTGGTTTAATTTGTTTTCTTGACAGTAGGTTTTGAGCATCTGTTTATTCCAGAACGCGTCCCAAAAGAACAAAGTGAGCGTAATTCTATCCCTGTGTGTTTGGAAATAGTGCTTGGGTGTTGACTTGTATGTTGTTGTTGGTCATTGGGTTTTGTTGATGAAGGTCTTCGGGCGCTATTCTAAATTAGAGATTGGCCATCGTTATAGTAAATTGGAGATTGGTTGTGTTGATGAAAGGTCTCCAAACAATATTAAACATCTGCCAAAATAATTTCCAGAAGAATTTAAAGCGGGCAGGAAGAATGAGAACATTAACAATTCTGAGGAGGAGTTCTCTTCCGAATTGTTGATACACGAGCAAGGAAATGGCAGCGATGAGAAAATTCTGGTGGCTTTTGACTCTGCGTCTATAGGTCCTTCGGACGCCATTGAAGGTTGCGTCCCTCAAGGAGAGCAGCGTCATATTCATCTTCAGCTTCCTACAGACAAGTCCATTTCAAAATCGCCCAAAAAAAAAAAGGTATGTCCAACTTTACTGATTGAATTTATCTGGCAGTGGAAAGTCATCCCCATAAATTTGTAACTTATTATCATTGAGTTCAATATACCAGTCAATATAATGGTTCTACGGCCACCTCTGCTAGAAGATGCATCAAAAATGTATCAGTTATCTAGCTGGTATACTTGCACATTTGCATTGTAGTATCATAAAACTGATTTTTTTTTTTTTTTTAAATGTTCTGTGTAACTCTCTAGCTTTTTTGTGCTTCAGAGAAATGTGTTATCACTATTTGACCCCATTCCCAAAATTGAAGATTATGCATCTGAAAATTACTAAATTAGGGATTGTACATGGGGTAAAGGCATTATTTGTGGTTTGACTTTAGCTTTCAGATGAATTAGGGATGTTTAATTAAAAGTTAAGAAGTTTGCAATGGGAATTCTGGCATTTCACACAGAATTATGTTAGACTATAGTGTAAAGATAAAGATAACTAACTTTGGCTAAGTTCTGGAAAAAAAATCATATGCCATTAAAGTGGGAAGTACTCTTGGATTGGAGAAAAGTTGTATAGAGAATGACTTCTTTAAAGCTTGGATACATCGGCTCTCACCCTTCTGTTTTTATTCTCTTTTTCTCAAGTGAAGGCTTCTATCCATACGACTTTTACTTCAAGATCATTAATTATCATGTCAAATCCCTCTCTCTTTATTCAAATATAGCCAATTATGCAAATTATAGGTTCCAAAAGACTGTTCTTGATTAATGCCATGTTGGCCTCAGTTTACTCTCGAGTTAGAAGTACTTTGATTGGAATGCTGGAGAAAGAAGAATCAAATGCAAGATAACCACTTTCAGAGTTTGTATCAGTACATACACATTCATCATGTCCCACAACAGAACACTATGCGCTTGTTGACTCCTAAATCCATTGAAGATGTAAGCAATGTAAATGTTTGACTCAAAATTGCGCTGAATATATAAAATAATATGAAGTACCATAGAGATGCATGCATTTACTTTAAAAGCAAGCAAAGGACAACATACTTTTAACAGAGTACCAAGCAATAAAAACAGTCTTTCTATTATATAATCATGGACTCGGGTGGGCGTGTATTTGTCTACGAATAATTTTACCAACAACATCTAAAAGTTACATTAATAAGTTTAGATTCCTCCTCGAACAATCTTATTTATTCCTATATGTAAATAGGGAACTTTAACAGTAGTCATTTTGAAGGTTCAAGAATAAATTTTAAATAATGAGGAGAGTCGGCCATTACATAGTCACCGTAGGATAACACCCAGTCTTTGAGATGATATAGCCAAATATCACTGTCCAGAAATTCAATGATTGCGTGTACTTCCCTGCCAAGAACCATGAATGGGCAGGCTAGTCATAATTCTAACCTGAGCTGCGAAGTGATCGTGGACAGGTAATCATTGAATTTTTGTGGAGTGAATAATGCTCTGCTTGAAATGATGGCCACATAGAGATGGTTGCAAGATAACCAACCCAACAAGTAATTTATTGACTGTTTTTGTTTCTTCTCGTTTATTTATCATTTTAGATTTAGGTATATGCTACTCAAAGTCTATAGTTAAGTTGTTTTTCTTTCTATATAGTCGGGGAGAGGTATAGACCCATTATCACCCTAGCAACAGATAACATCCAAAAGTTGTTGCATTCAGAAGGTCAATACATGCTAGGAAATCTTATAACAGAAGTCCTAGAATACAGGCATTGCATATCTAATATAAGTTGTAACCAATTTGTCATTGTATATCAAGGCCTCATTAATGTTGTGAAAAATTTAAATAAACTGCTGCGCAAAATCAACTCCACTTAGTACAAAGTCAAATGGAAGGGTTTTATGGTGACAAACTCTTCATGGAGATTTGAATTGTAACAACCCTAGTAGTTAAAATTTGTGTTAAAATTCGTATTGTATTTATATATATATATATTTTTCTTTTACTTTTTTTTTTATTAAAATTTATGTGTTTTGTTTGCAGGAGTTAAGCGTGGCTGGAGTTTTTCTCAAAAGAATGTACAAATAAAACTAAATGTACAAATAAAACTACCCCTTTATTTAGGCCCTCAGTTCCAGATTTGAACTAGGGCTCTGATACCAAATGTAAAGACCAGTTTTGAATTAACCTCTAATAATTCTACCAAATGCACAGTAATTCCTACTAGGTTTATAGAAGAAGAATAATTCCTAATTTTCTCAACACTTACGCAAGTAAAATATATCAATGAGTAATAAATCTAATTAAAACGATGCATAAATTTGAATTAAATACCTTAACTCTGATGCTAAAAATTCCTTCCTATTGTCCGCAACTTGCTTCCTTCCTGCTTCCTTAGAACACTACCCAAAAACTGACCTCCCTGCCGACTAGTTAGCTCCTAACCCTAGGATATCAATGGATATCCTAGCCCTCCGTGCCCAAAACCTCCAGCAACCCCGGTCCACTGTGTCAATGCCAATCACAAAATTCCTCCCTCTCTGCAATACTCAGAGCTCCCAAAATCCTTCTCCACCCCCCATAGAATCCCCTTCCCTTCCACTCCTTTCCTTCCTTATCCCTCCTTCACCGACACTCCTCCCCCATTAACTCCCTACCTAACTCCTTTATTACCCCTTATCCTCCCGCCGTTAATACCCTTATCCCTCCTGTATTACTTATCCTCATAAATTTAATATTTTATCCCTTGTGGGATACGTAACCTATTTTAAATATTATATCTTATTATCCACCATTAATTTAATACTTTATTAATTAATGAATTAATTAATAATTAAATTAATCATTAACCATCATTGAACAACTCTTTAATAATAATAAATTAGAAATGTTATTTTAAGACATAAATATAGTTTAGCTAATCTTTTAGGATTACATACATAAATTAATTATACTTAATAATCAAGGGTCATTACAACAAGAGAAAGTTTCGTTAAGACAAAATTTCAGCAACGTAATGTTACAAAAAATTATGAGATCCATACTCCTCCTCCTCCATCCTTTTTATAGACTTTTTAAGTAATGAGTTTCTCAAATTCTCATTAAATTCATTTTTCATTTAATTGATTTCAAAAAACTGTCCCCATAGACATATCGCACAATACCCTAGTTGCACCATAAAATCAATTTTATTAATTAATTAAATATTCTTATTTCCCTCATCCACCTAAGAGAATTCTAAAAAAATCTCCTCGGTGTCCCAAAATTCTCTTACAATTCTTAAATGACTTATGCCTTACTTAATTCCTAGTTTATTTCATAATCAGAAAGTTCCAAAGGCAAGATTTCTTACTAAGTTAGACATTCAACTTTTTCTTTACATTTCCTCTTTTCTTTAATTTTCCCTTTTTTCTTTAAGTTTCCTATTTGTTTTAAGTTTCCCCCTTTCTCATTTTTACCTAAAAAAATCAATTTAGCAAGTGTAGATAAAAGCAACCATTTACCCTCTTTTCTTTTTAACTAAAAATTAAATTAACAAATGTAGATAAAAACAACCATTACCCCTTTTAAAAATTTTAATCCTCCATTATAATTTTGACTTTAATAAATAAGTTTGAATTTCTTACCCCCCTTCTTGTTACATGTTTATTTATTTTTATTTTCTGACCACGTGTTCTAGTTAGACCTAGGTTTTAATTTTAGCAGGTTGGGTGACATGTTTTATTAGGAAAATTTGTTTTTAAACCTTTCTTATCACATCATTCATTTTAAGGCCATCTAGGTCCTAAGGAGGCATAGTTTTCTAGGAACTAGGTTTATTCACTTACCAGTTAAAATCACGACGTGCCCTTTAGGATGCACCACGTGCTCCAAGGGTGCCACTCGGCTCTTTCTATTTTCCTTGCCCGATGTGACCTTCAAGATGCACTATGTGCTCCAAGGGTGCCACTTGCCTCTTGATTGAATTTCATAGATGTCAAACCCCTGTAGTCAATACTCCGCCACGTGATCTTATGGGAGTCTAAGGGCTTCAAGTGATTTGGACAAGAGAAGTTCAACTTCAGGGTAGATATTTACTCTTGCAGGTGGAGCTATTATTTGGATGTCAAAGCTACAAAACATTGTTTCTTTATCCACTACATAAGTAGAATGCGTAGTTGCTTCACATGCTTGGAAAGAGACAGTTTGGTTGAAAGGTTTGTTTGGTGAGTTTGGAAGGATGAAGGACAAAGTAAACTTACTTTGTGATAGTCAAAGTGCTATTCACTTGGCTAAGAATCCAACCTACCATAGTAAAACAGAACATATACCTATCAATTACCATTTTGTAAGACAGGTAATAGATGAACATGGAATCTCTCTTCAGAAAGTGCATACAAAAGAGAATTGCGGAGACATGCTCACAAAACTAGTACTTTTAGAGAAGCTACGATGGTGCTTGGCTTCACTTGGCTTGCAGAAAAGGTGATGAACAAAAGGAAGGAGCAAGGTATCAGGTTAATTGTTGTCAAGGTGGAGATTGTTGGAATTTGGTGACAATGAATTCCCAAGAATAGTTTTTTAGATCCTATTATTCTGAATTGGTTGTCACTAAATGAGACCAAGGATAGGAGTGCATTCAATGAATTGGTTTCTTGTGTAAATTGTTATAAATTTGTGTATTCCCGTAGAGGCTATGAGATATGTATGAGTGAAGCCCATCTAAATCTCCTTGATCTCAATAATAAGACAACTGATGCCTTTTCTTGGTGGATGTAGCCCAAATCTTGGGTGAACCACGTAAATCCTCGTGTCAAATGTTTGATCTATTTTCTATATTAATCCGTTGCATAGTAGCCCCTTAATGGTGGCTGCAATATTAAAGAGGGGTGTAATATAGAACTTATTGTTGGGAACTATACACCTAAGACACAACTTTGGAGAATCAAATTTAAGGGGAAGAAGAGGTTTCCACACTCATCGAGCAAGAAGCTACAAATCCCTGAGGAAATTTGCTATGGAAGACATTTCTCAAGAAAATACGGAATTTTTTAAATGTTCCTTAGAATAGAGAGTATTCTAGAATGAAAACAACATGTTTCTCCTTCAATTTAAACCTTTTTAGGACCTTTTAGCAAGGTTGAATAACCATATGTAATTTGTAGGGATTATCCCCAATGAAAAGTATGAATTATACATTACACTATTTGGAATAAGGAACTTGTCTAATTTATGGCCTCACAACAATTAAATAATTTGTATTGAGTTTCACATCTATCATTTATGTATTTTTAAATGCATTACATGAGATTCATATAATGTAATATGCAAAATGAAAAACCATACCAAATCTAACTAATAAAGATAATAAGTTAAACATATCACCAATTTATATTTTATTAATTTAAACCTTTAGTAAAAAATTACTTAAAATAGTAATAACAATAATTTAAATTACCTATTTCATTACATAAAATTTTGGTTATGATAATCTTACTATAGTTCTATGCTTAAGACTATAAACAAAAAAACATTGTGAGATAAATTAAATACTTACAATAAAGGAAAGTATCCACTATAAAACCAAATGATTATAACATTCCAAAATAAGTAAATACGAAAAACAAATGTTCCGCAAACCACACATTTCACGTATGTATCCAAAAATCAAATGACTAACATTCCAAAATGAAGTAAATACGAAAAAAACTGTTCCACAAACCACACATTTCAAGTATGTATCCAAAAATATTTGCTAGTAGTGGCTTCTCATTCATTTACATTTCATAAAAATCTCTATACGATGCACAAGAAAAGAAAACCATTTCTCTCTCTTCGGTTTATTATATTTATACAATAACGGAAGAGGGAGGTCAATCATTTTGATTTTCTTCATTTTTATATCTCGTTCCCTTTTTGGCTATTTGGTTTATTCCTTCCACTGCATTTTTCTACCACGTGACGTTTGTTTTCTTTTCAGCCCTAATCATTTTCTTGGTTATTTGACTCCTTGTAGCGATCTAGTGGTTTAATTTATTTTGTTAGTTTGAACTCAATTTTCTTTAAATATCCAAGTATATTCTTCGCCCATCAATTCCATTTACAATGCAAATAACTTACCTTCACATAATTTACATAAGATGTCCATGGAAGTTAATCATTAAACCGATAATCTAATCAAATTAATCCCATTTTGGTATTTCAAGTGGAATTGGGCTATAACGAATTATGAGGTCATTTTTCTAAGTTTAAGGGAAAAATTGAAATGGCACATTATCTAGGAGTCAAGATTATCAACTTGATTATCAACTTGACTCTAGAGTGATCTAAAAATTGAGACCTAATTACACACAAGTTTGAAGAGGAAGCCCCGTGTGGTCATAGGGGATGATCACTATATGGAGACCCCTTATCAATACTTTTAGAAAAATAAAAGACCAATTTTGACACTCAACTTAAATAAAAAAATTGTCCATGGTTTCATGTAGAGAAGGTTGATTTCAAATTCATGGATGATTGATAAATAGAGACATTGTGTCTCTATATTCATAAGGAAAGTCACAATTGAATTGAATATGGTTCCACATGTGTAAAGAGTATTGAAAGTTCAATCCCAATTTTGATGTTGGGGTTGATTAGTAAATTGAGCCAATGGTAAGAACATTAATAATTGGATGGCTTGATTTTAAAGTGTTGGACCAATCAAGGATAATTGGCTTTCGAAGGAATGTAATGATACAAATGCTTAAAATATCATAACAAAATAGAAGTATATACCATGTATAGAATGTGAATGAGGACCACAACTCCAATATATATAAGTTATACAATAACTCCTTAAAGAATAGGAGAACGTCCTCCACATCACAAGACATATTCATCCATAACATTTCACATGACACAATAATGAATGCATGATCTCTATATATAACTATTCACACTTCCACATGAGTCCCATTTACCACTAGGTCGACCCTATTACATATATATTTACATATTACATGTACATTTAGGCCCATATATGCCCCCCCTTGGGGTCATATCATATACATTTAGCCCTATATATTCTTCCCTAGGGTCATAACATAGTACCCTCCTTCAAAAAGATTTGTCCTCAAAGATTTGTAATTAAAGGATTCACATGTGATAAAACCAAGTAATATGATTTTATTATGTTCCCTTTTTCTCCATTCCATTTATGATGATATATCCATCCAAAATCATTTATGTTCGGTCATAATACTTTGTGTCTAGTTGTTGCATAATTTTATTTCCCTTGATTACATGTACCATTGTTTAAGCTTCTTCAATTTGTAGTAGATATTGGTCTATGATAATATCTTGTTGAAGAGTGATTTTGTAATGCTTTGTTTCATGAATATTGACAAGTATTCCATATTCTTCTTTCATAATGTTGATATTTACCTTCTTGTCTTCCTTGAAATCTTTTCTCATAATATGGTTCCATTTTTGATGATTTTTCTTCACTCTCCATGTGAATTTCATCTATATTCTTTTTAGAGACAACGGAATCATTTTTATTCCTTTCTTGTTCTTTGATTTCTTTATCCTTGAGATAATACCATGATATTTAGCATATACATCGTTTAGATGGAGTTCAATGTCTTCAAGTATCTAGTGACCTTCTTGAATCTTGTCTTCTTTCTCTTTTTGAAGCTGTAATTTTACCCCATTTTCACCCCATTTATCAATTATGACGTCCTTCTTCATTTCTGGATTGCATTTCTAATTTTACCTAATTAGTATTTAGGGATTCCTGAACCTTCCTACAAATATCCTCTTCAAGTCTTTTGGTAGATTGTCCATCCAAGATCCTTGTTTCTTCTTGATTTTGTTAATTTTTCTTTTCTTTTTTCAATCTCTTAATCTCATCGAATAGTTTTTTATTATAGGTTTTTAATCTACATACCTCTTCATATTTTTTTTTCAATTCTTACCTTGAATCATCATTTTCCCACGTTGCTTTGCTACTCTTTTCTTGATTTAGGTTATTAACCTCCTTAATGAGTGATTCACTAAGGTATTGTATTTTAGATAGCTCCTCGCCCTTGTTATTAATATCATCCTTTGATTCTTTTAATTAATCTTGAATTCTATACAATTCCTCCATTTTTCTATCACTAATCGATTTATGTGAGAAGCATTTTTCAAATTCTTCCCATGTGGAGTAGAATCTAGTATCTTGATCAAAGCTTCTCCACCACTTCAAAGGTTCACCATAAAACATAAGGCTTGCCTAAAAAGGGTTACTACATTTTTATTTTACCATCGTCAACCAATCCATAGTATTGATTTCATCTTTATCCATCTTTTGTAAGTTTGTGCATTCCCATTGATTCTTAATCGAGTTATAACCCTAACCCTTAGCTCAAAACTTTATTATATTAAGTATAATGACATTAAATGGTTATCATAACTTCTCCCATATAATACGCTATGTTTCTTCTTTCTAATGGCCTTGGAATCATCTCAATCTAACATACCAATCAAAAGTCATGGTAGTTTTAAGTAAACATACATTCAAAACCCTGATTTGGAGTTTGTTCTACTCGTCGAGGTTCCTTTTGACATATTCCTGAAATTTCAACCCCTATGAGTCTGAAATGCCGACCTTTTGTATTATTAAATTTCTTCTCTGCAATGACACAAGTCTAATAAAATTGGTTGTGTCAAATCAAATTTATGGTAACTTTCTCAAACCTTGTTGATTTTTGGCTTTTCCCAAACCTTGTTGAAACCCTTGAGCAAAGTCATGTTCAAAAGGCCATTAATTGTAAGTACTTTGACTTACGATTTTATGAATACTCGTGTATATTATCCATAAATTAAGAACGAAATCAAATCTGATTCGACACGTAGGGTAACAACATGAGTTGAATACAGATTTGGATATCGTGCTACAAAAGTTAAATAGTGATGTATAGTTCCATACAAAAAGCATATCAGCTTTGTATTTATTATTTTCTAGAGATATAGTTAGAATACCAATTTTAAATTTAATTTTTGGTGAATGTTAAAAACTTCATAATATTGTGACCTAGTTATTGTAATAACCTATACACATATTCATTTATTTTTCTTTTAAAATATTGGCATTATGTATTTCTGTATATCATTTTATCATTTTATTGATGGGCCAATAGCTTCATTTTGATATAAAATAGTTTATTTACTTCAATGTTTTTAACTTGTGCCAAGACTACATATTCCTTGACCTCTCAATATTTCTTAAACTATTACCATGATATTCTTGGAAATAATACTATGATTATAATTTACAGTGTATTTTTATATATAAAGACCATTTTGATTATCTCTATGTTTTTAGGTTTTTTATATTATACAATAAAATTATTCATAATGTTTCTTCTCATTTTTAATATTTTATGATTTGGATACTGTAATATGTGATATACAAGTTTCATTCTCGAGTCTTTTTAACAAATTATTTTTAAAAAGAAACTAATCTACAAAAAAAAACATATATAAATAAGTTTGAATCATTTAATTTCTACTGTATAAAATTAGTTATGTTCATTTCTATCTAAAAGATCTTCGAGTTCTTGTAACAAAATAAAAAAGACATGAGATAATTATTTTGTTACTCACTACAACATTTATAAATCCTAAAATTATCTTAGAAATAGTCATCAATAGACATCTACAAAAAAAACATATATAAATAAGTTTGAATCATTTAATTTCTACTGTATAAAATTAGTTATGTTCATTTCCATCTAAAAGATCTTTGAGTTCTTGTAACAAAATAAAAAAGACATGAGGTAATTATTTTGTTACTCACTACAACATTTATAAATCCTAAAATTATCTTAGAAATAGTCATCAATAGACACTTATGTGTTTTAACATTTATAAATCCTAAACTTATCTTAGAAATAGTCATCTACATACACTTATGTGTTTTATTTTCTTTCTCATTGTACTACTTATAAAATAATACTCTTTTAAAAACAGAAAACATTATACTATAATTTATAATTTTAGTGTTTTTTTTCTGCAAATTGTCTAATTACAAAAGAACACTATAATCTATAAGATATATATAAATATTGTAGTTCTCACAACCATTTGCATATATGGGCATGCTTCAATAATTTAAGAAACAAACAAAAGTTACTTGTTCTTTTCACCCAGAGCTTAAATAATTATTCCATAGCTACTAAAAAGTGTATAACCTTCTCCAGATTTCTCAGACTTCTTTTTTTCCAAAAACAATCAAACTCATTTCTCACAAGTTCTCAGCAAGATCCTCCCTCATAACATACTTGTATATAATATATTTCCTAGGTATTTTAAAGTTGGTGTCATCCCTAACCCTAAGGAATATACTTGGCCTACTTTTGTGTTAGCTTGTTCCTTCACATCCCACACCATTGGCCGTAGG
The DNA here is from genome assembly GCA_010110895.2 of Picea sitchensis. Taxonomy (NCBI): domain Eukaryota; kingdom Viridiplantae; phylum Streptophyta; class Pinopsida; order Pinales; family Pinaceae; genus Picea; species Picea sitchensis. The sequence continues at coordinate 62,260 of SNQJ01S0055517.1, forward strand.
GTTTCACTTGTCCCATCAACAATAATTTACTTTTGTGGTTTTTATATTTTTCACTCATCCATGGAGTAATGATTTACTCTGTGTAACTAGATTCTCTAATCAATTTGTTTCTTTTTAATTAAATAAATTAAAAATAATAATTAAAAAAATATTCATCATCAATGTTTATGATAATATAATTCCACATAAGTATTTTCCAATACTTTCACAACATAAACTAGCAAGAAATTAAATTTTTAAATGTTTGTAAATTGAGGGACATTACAATGAAAGACTTCATTTGGAAATAGAACTCGATTTCTAAATTGGGTGGATTAAGGGATGGAGGTAAAAGAAAGTATTGAACCAAAAAAGATAAGGAAAGGTCAATGAGAAGAATATATTAAAGGAGGCCCCGATTTGACAATCTAGGTTGATTTCCAAATCGGGGCATTGAAGTGGAACTGAAAGTGAATAGGTGGTGAATCTAAGGATTCGACCTCATATTGAAATTAAGGAACACATATATTTGAACAAAATTAGATTAATAAAAGAACTAAAGACTTAAAGAGGAACAAATCTCAAGAAAATAACTAAGTCAAGACCAAATAAATGAAAAATGATATCCCATCTAACTTGAAAATCTAAAATAAATAACCAATCCAACAAGGCAATAAGATAACAAGGTCAATGTGTTTCCCAAAGGAAAAAATCATATCCTTACCAATAACAAAATATGGGGCCCCAAGATTTACTCAAAACTAGGGGGGTGAGTTGTCGAGGGATCAACAAATGGTGACACACTAAATGAATCCATGATTCTTTGAAACATTACTTATTGAATCTTATTTGTTTTAATAGGAATCTAAACTTTTATGAAGTTTCATACCTTACAATTCAAAGAGATGGATTATTTACATACTCTTCTAGTAACATCAATGTAGAGTACCATAATCTGGTAGCCTTAGTGATTTATCAACATTTCTTGAATATATAAGGTATATAGTTGATTTCCTTTAAAACTTCACATAAGGTTTAAGGTAACGATAATAATCATTTGTTTTTATCTTCAGTGGGGTTAAATATTTTTAATAGATAGCTTGTTCTACTTTAGTGGAGTGTTTCTCCACTTCCCATCAGAGTCAATAGCCCTATCAGAGTCACCCCAGCATCACAAACCCCATTACCACCAAGTGTCCATCACCATGATGAAGTTATCGTCATGTTCCCTTTATAAACTAACTTCCATGCCAAATATTTTTTGAATAATGGATGGGATGAAGAAGTAGATTTTAAACACTAATCCGGATAATTTCTCATTATTAGGAATGAATTGGTGATACCTAAATAATAGTATTCCAGAAAACATTTTTAAATATTGGTTGTTTGAGTAAAAACATTTCATATGGTATGTTCTTTTAATGTGAATGGATGATATATTTAGGTTTATTGAATCACCACATAACTAAATTTTCAAGATGCTTTGGGACTTAGTTTCTTAGGGAAACCCCACTCCCACCACTATTCTAACTTTCAAATAGCAGGGAACATTTATCCATAGCTTATTTCTTTACAAAGTAACCAAGAAAAGAAATGAAAGTTCACAAACATTACCAATTGTGACTAATTTTGCAAGGCCTTTCACTTAACCCGTCATGGAATTGCAAAGCATGTTAGCAAGTGGAAAAACAATGCATGTTAAAATCATTGTCAGACATGAAATATATGTAAGCAGGAATGATAGAAAAAATATTAATCACTTAAATCAAGATAAAAATGTAATTTTAATAAGCGAGAGAGGATGGTGTTCAGTTTCAAGGGTTGGATCTACATTCTTGAGCCATCATATCTAACTTTTTGGATCACTATGTTTCTCCTTATATAACGAACAACTTAAAATATTTCTTGGAACTCAATCAAGTGATCAATATTCAAAGTGAATATGATATGAGAGTGAAAAATACATAAATAAAAATAATTATCATAACATATCAAGAATATTTTTAAAAACTAAGAGACCAAATAATGACCAATCGATAAACTTAAATTGAAAAGAAACCAAAAGTGAGCTCAAACACACAACAAATTTATGAGTAACAAAGTAAGAAAATGAAAATATGGAATGATAAAATCAAGTTTTAATAGGTAATGGATTATTTGGATGAAAACCATCGATATTTAGCATGAAGAAAATGAATCATAAGTAATGAGTTACTAAAACAGACTGATGAAAAATATATTATACATTACATTCAAATTAGAATAAAATATGTATCATAAAAAAATCAATGTTCAAAAGTATCACAAAAACCAATTTAAATGAGCAGTTCATTTATACCAATTAACCACATGTATCATAAAAAAAATCAATGTTCAAAAGTATCAGAAAAACCAATTTAAATGAGCAGTTCATTTATACCAATTAACCACTTGGCTATATTAAACTATCTTTACTATTTATTTCTTACCCCATAGTGCTAAGGTATTCTTTAATTATTCTATTAAAGAATCATAAAAAAACTGTTATACATTACATTCAAATTAGAATAAAATATGTATCATCAAAAAATCAATGTTCAAAAGTATCTATTAGAAAAACAAATTTCTATGGGAAACTAGATAGATAAGTAGTTCATTTATACCAATTAACCACTTTGATATATTATACTATATTTACTATTTATTTATTACCCCGTAATGCTAAGGTATTTTATTAAATTATATGCCAACTACAATATATTTTTGTAACATCCCTCTCTGGCGCACTGAGAACACTCATTATTCGAGGACACTTGCTCGCAAGTGATCTGGACCCTTTTTTATTTTAGACCTTTTATATTTGATTATGATGTGATTGACAGATGACATGATGTGTTATTATTTGATGTAGACGGGTGCTATTGACTCAGTTTTATTGAGTGTGCAGGGTTTTTGACCTTGAGGATGCAGAGGCATCAGTAAAACCCCCTTGGACTCCGGACTGAGTCAGGGAGTGTTTTTTTGGGTTGATATGTTTATTATGATGTTTCATTTGATTTGATGGTTTTATGACGACATTTATGACATGATTATTGGTGATGCAGGCTGATGATAGCTTGTCGACTTGACTCACATATGGAGTAAAGGGGCCACACACGATTGCAGAGAGGTTGAGGGATAGGGGTGGACAGTAGCCCTGCCACCGCCTGCTAGCACTCTCGCCGTGGCTCGAAATGTAGGTTAACGATTACCTAGTTCGAGAGGACCCACGATGCCATGAGGGTCGACAGCGACAGTCGCTCACGATGATTCTAAGGGGCGCACAATAAGGCGGGGGCCTTATTCCTTAGAGCCCTTAGTCTCCTACTAGTTCACCTGGTGGAGTGTTGACTCCAGGGGTTATA
>SNQJ01S0055518.1:21157-34126 GCA_010110895.2 Picea sitchensis
CTTGTCTGTTTTAATTTGTTTATGTTTCTGTCCCCAAGGGTTAGGTATTCAAGGGTTCTACAGACAAGGGTTTTCCCTGTGCTATAGCTCTCTAATATATGTGCGGGGTCCAATAGTAGTACTCAGCCTAATATCTCAGGGCACTAACTAAGGAGGATAGACCGTACCCTTAGCCGTACAACACGACTACCCAAGNTCTCGGTGACACTATAGCAGTCAGGTGGCCGATCGGTTTATCTAAAGAGGGCTTTAGGTAATCTAGGTTGATCCGTACACAGGTATTGTCTGATGCACTACCACTTGAAGGGGTACCAATAGGGGTTACAAGGGTGGCCAACAGATGTGCGCTTAAGTACCACTTGTATTTCCTGCGTGTATGAATCCCTCAACCATGTGTTTATGCACGTAACGATAGATCTCTGTGGCTTAAAGACGCCAGAATACGTATCTACCCTGAAAAAAATCTAACCCACACTTTCTGCCGAGGAAAGTGCTCTGATACCACTTGTAATATACCAAATATAAAATGTATGCAGAACAGAAATAAAATGCTATTAATGGCAAAATAACAACAATATAACCAGAACATTCACCACAATAACACTGAAATGATATAAGAATAACAACAAAAATAGCACTTTGAATATGAAAGAGATGTTCACGGGCCTCTTCGAGGGGTCAACCTCCAGTTGAGAAGAGATCTATTACAATAATATCCAAGCTAGGGTTCTCATACCCTCGAATCCTATTTATACTAAGAAGAAGCATCTAGAGGAAGATCCTTCTAGAAGTGAAAGCTTCTATTAGGTCTTCTTACATCCGCCTTATTCTATTTTATTGAAAGGCCTTATTAATATTGACCTTTATTACATCCAAATATATTGTTCTACCTAGGTGTGGGTTAGGACCCTAACATGATGTCTCTAGGCCCTCAAGTTGAAGACATGGAGTGCCGAGAGATAGATGAGTATACAGATCCCCTTCTCTTACCACATATCACCATTTGATCGACGATAGAAGTGTCCACCACACCAACTTGGCCCAGAGAGGACAAAAAGTCTTGCTTCATGAAGTAACATGTATGGTCTCATGGTAAGTGCCATTTTAATAATTGAAGAATTTGAGCATGTTGCAAAGAGTCCTTGCTTGATTACGAAAACATTTGCTTGGAAATTATACCTTTTGCCTCATTTCACCTTGATGGTTGAGATGGTTTCCTAGTAAGTGGGTCGCCCTCGGGAAAAGGGTTTCTTCCGAGGGGTCTCTTTGAAGGGTCATCGTACCATTCCCACACATACTTACCGCTTTCCACACTTCCTCCCCTTAGTTTCCTCATATTTTTGGTTTTTTGGATTATTGACCCGAAGAAGGGATTGTACCTCATTTCGTGGGAAGAAGAGGCTAAATTCCTAGAGGTGTTGTAGTTGGCAAAAGTTAAAATCCATAGATCATCCTCTAGATGTTTTTCCTAAGGTCCTGAGAGCAATGAAACACCTCTCCATTAAAATCAAAGACCTGTAAAATAAAACAATAATTAATAAATGTCCCTCTTGTTGAGGGAATTCATTTGCGGTGTCTTTTACTTTCCTTGCATAGAACACTCAATGTGTTCCTAGCTTCAAGTGGCATTGCAGTGATCCTTACTTTCCATTGCACATAGCACTCAATGTTTTGGACCATAATAAATTAATGGAAATAAAGGGCTTGGAAAAATGTTGCATTGCAAATGAGGATGCAACACACCCTCCACAAACGAACCCATAAATGAGACAATATGAACCACTGATATGTCAAGAACCCCATGCCCAAAAGTCTTAACCCCATCCACCTCATAATCATTACATGACTTAGAGAGGGCCTTCTTCAAAATCTTTCCTTGACTTAGGGATTGGTCTACCCAATAGGGCACCATGAAAACCCTCCCATACTTAAATTTGGAAAGTTGTATAAGGTCTTTGAGCATTTGTTTAGTTTGAAAAGGGGGGATTTAATGCACATGTTTGGGTGGTTATTTTATTAAATGTGGATTACTTGGAATGATACATGTGACTTGTGGACCCTTGGAGGGTGTACTTGTTTATATTTGTAGGTCCTTTCCAGGTGTAAGCTATTCCATGAAGGATTGTTCCTTTTTAACCTTTATGAGGGGTTGAAAACTCCAAGGATGGATGCCATGCCCCATAGGATGGGCAGAGGACCCCATAGCCATTGGATATGAGATGATGGATGTCACCTTTGGATAACCTTGGAAAACATTAGAGGATGGTAGTGTAGCCCTTGGAACTTGGATGTTGGCCTTTGTAGGCCCAATATGTCACAATCCAAGGCTTGATATCATGTGAAGGCTTGGGTTTTGATGGGATTCATGGTCCGATAAGAAATATGATGTGGTCTGAAGAGGTTATATGCATGACATGACATTATAGAGCATGATAGATGGACACATGGCCTTTGGAGGCCCAATGATTTGCATCTAGAGGCTCAAAGTCTCACTTTTGAGTCCTAGCGTCACCCTTTAGGGCATGACATCACCCTTCTAAGGGATTTATTTTCTATGTTTTCATATTTTGTAAGTTGTAAAGGAAAATAGAGGAGGCCACCCTCCTTTTAACTTGTTGTTGACTTTTTATGTGGACAAATTAGGGTTAGATGACCGTGTATAAATAAAGGTCATCTCACTCTTATTTTATCATCACTTGAGAATTACATAAGACTCTTGGCTGAAATTTTTTCCCTACTTGGGAAATTCATTATATCTCTTCTTTGTTGCATTTTGGATGGAATACTTGTCTATTGGTGAAAAAAGGCTATTGTTACCTCTTGGATGATTTTTCTTGGCAATGTTGGTGGAATATCTTGTAAGGATTTTTCATGTTATCTCTTGGATTAGGTAAAGAATTTATGAATTTGTATGTGTTTCTTCTTACTTTAAAGGTTGTTTTTTCAAACCCTTGGAGGAGTATAAAGACATACACCCTCCATCAAGGACCTCTCTTTTGATGTCATTGAAAAGGCTATTTAAAAGGTTGCTACTAGGAGTAAAAAGGTTTACACCCTTGTAGATTTACCTTGCTAAGATTTATTACTCTAGGGAGTAAAAATGATTACACCCCTAGAGGAGTAACAAACCCTATCTTATAAAAAAGAGACTCTGCTAACCCAATAGATAAGGCACTAGTCTATTTGCATTGGAGATTGAATATTCATGCATTGGTAAACACGATTTCAAGGAGACTGGATTGTTTAAGTTTGGATATAATTTCCATATGTTATAAGCCTTATTGTGCGATTTACCAAGTGATTGAGCTGCTTGAATAAACATTAAGCTACAACCAATAGAGTTGCAACAAACTCATATTTCTCTTACTCTTTACTCACTTTTCTACCACTGAAATTTACTTGTAAGCCTTGGTAGTTGTTCTATTGGTTATAAGTTATTTTTTTGGGTGGTTTACTTGTTTGATTTAATGGATAGAATTTGTTGTTGTATAATAAGTTTTATACAACCATAGAGTGGTTAAAAATAATTGATGATAACTCTCATTTACATCCCTCTCTTACTGTCAAATTCTTGGTTCAAATATTGGAGGATTGTTTACTCATTTTTAGTCTAATTTTCCAACATCACATTCTTGATTTTGATAGTTTAATTTGTAATTTTTATAACTTGTTTATTGATGACATATATTTCCATACTATTGAAACTTTTGGACAGTAAGGTTTCTCGTTGATTCCCCACTAGTTTTGAGGCTTGTATCTTCAAATATTGTCTTGTTCGGGCAAGTCTAACATTGTTCCGCAGGTATGCAACACTTGACAACCATTTAACATCTCACAAGACTTTTTTCCTAGCCTCTTTCTCATATTTAAAGTTTACCCATAGGGTTACCCTTAAACATCTTCCCTTCTCCCATTGCGATCCCCCCTAGCGTCACTTGGGAAGCCTCCCTTGTGTTGGATTCATCCTTTGCTAAAATGAGGGGGACATCTATTGAGGTGAAGATTATAGTTGTTCCCAGTTGTGTCACACATCCGTGGATTGTGTTGGGATTTTACCAAACTACAGATTGTGTGATAATGTTTTTGGTGTCGTTGTCGGGGAGGATTTTGAATCCTTTCTAATTCCATAACGACACTTGGCAAGTATATCCCAAAGTATTTATCTATAGCTTTCCTGGTGACTTCATTTGAGCCCTTTTCACTTTTGATGAACTTGTCTTGAAGTTCATCTGGAAACTCCACATCTTGAGAACCCATCTTCCCAAAAGAAACTCCCCCTAGGAAGGTTTAATTCTTTCGAGGTCTACAAAAGAAGACTTCCTCATAATTCTCCCATTGTCAAAACCTTGTTCAAAGGTAATCTTCCCCTCACTCTAATGGTTCATTCTTGGGTTGGCATCCTTTAAAAGCCATTAAATATGGCCACCATCCCCGAGGTTTCCAATACCATGCCCAAAGAGTCTCACAAATGGTTTCCAAATTTCACGGGGAACAACGTTGTTACACCAGAAGAGAATCTCGACTCCATTGGTGTGGCCATGGAAGATAATGGATAGAACATGAAGATGTTGTGATGAAGCTACTAGCTATGTATCTTGATGAAGATGCCAAAAAGTGGAATAAAGGATTTCCCTATGATCACTTGGCATCCTAAGAATATTCACTAAGTTGTTCAAAGGAAGATGGAAAACATAATGCTATTGAGACAATTCAACCAAATTAAAAAGAAAATAGAGAACGAAACAGTGAAGGAATTTGATGTTAGATTTGAAAACTTGCATAGTCAGATCCCAAAGGACTTCTGCCCACAAGAACCAATTGTTTGTCTTCTCTAGTTGAATTCCTTTAAAGGTGAATTTGGTTTTATCCTGTAGTAAAAGATGCTTGACATTTTGGTGAAGGCCAAAGAGTATAGTGTGCACATTGAAGATCATCTTATCAGTTCAAAGATTGAACCTTTTCAATTCCCTCGTGCTATATCAGAAGCAAAGACAAAGAATTCAACCAACAATGTACAAGATCTAGACACACTCTTGGCTTATAAGTTTGGTCAAATGAATGCTCATTTTATCTAGAGTCAAACTCAGATAATCAACAAGTTGAAAAAATTGGAGAGGCATCATGCTTCCTGTTGAGTCTCATGATTGTCACATTTTCATCCTCTTTTCCTTTCAACATTCATCACATTTATCCATATTCTACCACTCCATAAACCATTCATTAAAATCATTTTCATAATTAAATATGGGTTTAGCCTTATTATTTTCCAAATCATTTATTTTAGTATTAAAAGGGAATTTGTGATTAAATATTAGAAAATTGACATGTTTTCATATATCTCAAAAATGTGTGAGCTTTATCATGTGTAGGAATATGTGAAGGATTAATTCAAAAGACTTCTTGAATACTTCCTCCACCATTTCAAGATGTGAGGAGATAATTAAATCCTAATCCAAGGAGAAGATCATGGAGATTTGGTTGTCATATCTTATCCAAGATATTTGAGAGATATGTGAGGATTTGAAGGGATTATATTTTCTAATAAAGGGAAATGGGTTGAGAGAAAAGTGGATCTATAATTATGAGATGTTTATCTTATTTTCAAAGCTCTCATGTATAAAAGAGAGTGCCTTCTCTTCATGAGAGGGAATGAGAATCATTATTATGTATATTGAGGAGAGAATTATTATTATGTAGATTAAGGGAATTGTTATGAGATAGGTTCTTGAGGAGAATTGTTATTATGTAGATTGGATTTATGAAGAGACTCCTTTTGTAAACCTACCTGTTGAAGATTAATGCAAGTTTGGATTCAGTGATTTTGTCTCTCTTAGAAGTTATCATCTATTGATCTAAAAGCTTCCATGTTGGCATCGGCAAGGGCCACCGATCCAACTTGGTAAGCTTATTGTAAATTGTTAGTGTACATTTTGATTTCATGTATTTGTTATTTTGATTTCATGTTATTTTGTTTGATTTCACTATTTGAATTTGTTGCAAAGTGTGGTAATGCAGGGACAGTTGGATCTCCATATTTCACCATACATGATCTTTAATGGAGCATTCCACTTGTTATTTTAGTTGCTCCAAGAGATATAATCAAAGTTCATCTTTTCTTTTCATGAGCCATCAATGAAGATTTCCATCACCTGAGCAAGAGCTTTTTCTTGTTTATGAGTTTTGCTTTCCAGCTTTTGAATTGTGTGAAGATTGTCATTTTTAAAAGTGTGTTGGTTTCTAAATGGTTTTCTTGTCTAGCTATACTAAACAGACATAGGAACCTATCTGTTATCGGCACATATAGTGCATCAACTCTACTGATTATGAATCTCGGTTGATAATTTATGTTTGGTAATATATTATGCAAATAATTGCACCAACATTTTGGCGTCGTTGTCGGGGAGTTGTAAACGGTAATAGGTAGTATTTGTATTAGATTGATCTAATGGTTTTGGATTGGTTTTATGGATGACCTCAGGGCGGAGAGAAGATGGTAAGACATGCAGGAAGATCCCACACATCCACTTTGGTGGGGTTTCTCCAAAGTTAGGTTGTCCTCTTCCTTTTATGCAGAAGTGTGTTTCTCCTTATTTATGAAAAAGTGTGGTTTTATTTATGCAAATTTATTTTTTATTTTTGATAAGCTAACTTGTGTGAACAAATAACATGGTGACAACAGGGTCTCAGTAACGCAAGGATTTCAAGTTTGACGTGTTTTATTTTTACAAATAGTTTTAATTTCTTAGTTTTAAATATTTGATGATAAATCAATCTCCTTTTTCGATATGGTTTAACTATGAGTGTAATATTGGAACAACTCACTCAAATCCTTGCAAAAGTTGGGATCTCCTCTTCTCACAAAGAGGAGATATTGACAGCAACCGAGGGCTTAATTATTCCTCCAACAACAAACGATGAATCAACATATGAAGAAGCCTACATATTCAATGACGAACAATTATGTGAGCAAGAGATCGAGGTGGATAACGAGGATTTGCGACATGATCTGAGGAGTGAAAACTATGCCTACGAAAGCATTATCGAACAATGGTTTCAAGCAGGTATTAGGTTAGATCCATTTAGTTTTTCTTTTTATTTTGTTAATTTACAGTTTCGACACTTAATTTCGCACGTTTATGTATATTTTCGATTGTCAATTGCGAAATTCACAGTGAACATATTCTTATTACTGTTGCACTTATGGTTACATTGGAGCTTTGACTACACTTAATTAATCTCTAATTTTTAATTAGCGTAGTGTAGGTAGGACTTTGCTTTCAAGTTTTTTTGAATAAGTATGCTCTCCTCCGCGCTTTGTGCGATCTCGAGGATCAGAAAGCAAGATGTCTCTAACGTTTTCAGGAATGAATTAGTTGATGATTTGCAAACATACTTAATCAATTTTTCATCTTCAATTTGCAATTCATTCTGTCTCCATTTGCTAATAAATATATTCTCTTTAATTTTATTTGAATTTGTTTTCTTTTTACGAATAATGCAATTACAAAAAAAAAGGAGATAAAACACCAAATGCTTCAAGCTAAATTAGGATTCTCGTTTTAATTGTTTATAGGAATAAAAATAAAATAAAAAAATAACTTTTTATAATAAAAATTAAAATATTAAAATTTAGCTTTGTGATTGTGTTTTGATTTTATAGCTTTGCAGGAATAAAACATTAAAATATATATAAATAAATAAATAAAAGCACACTTAGATAGGCTTTTTTATTCTTTATTTTATTTTTACAAGCAACCAGTCTGAGCATCAAACAAAAAACGCACTGATCATTCTTATTCCTAGTGTCTCAAATCATACGAAAGTCAACAAGACTTATTCAAACATTAAAAATTATAAATCAAGCATGTCCAATGAGTATGGTGGCCATTCATTCTATCAACTTGAGAGTGGAACTATAGAACCAGAAAAGAAATGTGAGGAGAAGAAACGATAATCTAATATGAAATGAACCAGACGGAGATCCAAGAACCCACGCTTGATTTTCATCTCAGAGTGAACGGTTGTTTCAAATTCCAACTAATCAAAGAAAAATCATAAATGGACACACTGGATTGAGAGAAAGCACGATGCATCTAACTTAAATAAGGAAGGTGGCTCCTCCAAGTAAGCTAGCCCCAAAGACGACCATGGTCTTCTTTAACGTAGTTGTCTCCTCGGCTCCATTATTCGGTGGCAAAGCAGTGCCTGGGCCTGTGGCCAAGGGGTTGGATGTAGGAGTCTGATCGGCGGGTGATGAGGATGTGCTTAGTGTTTTGGCGAATTCTGAAGGGGCAGAAGCTGGTGGAGATGTTGTGGGTCAAATTTTCTGCTTCTGATGATTTTCAGGAGTGTGCTCTCTGTATTTTTATTGCCTCAATTGCTTTTCCCGCCGGACAAGAGTCATAGTGGGCAGCAAAGGTAAGTTTTATAACTGAATAAATCGGCAAGGAAGGGCCACAATATCATGGATGATTCTTGTTGGGATCGGTGGATGAGAATGAAATATAGATATGAAATATCTCAAGTTTTTGCGAGTGGTTGCAAGACTAAATCCCATTTATTTTTGATTTTGTATTAATATGATTTGCAACAATCTTATGAGATACGATATCCACCCAATATTTTGGCACCCAAATCTCATGCGACATCTGTTTAAATATTTACATATGATTCTTGCAAATACTATTTTGATCAGTTGTTATTTAATTATATCCTCCATATGGATAAATAAAGATTGAAATCCGTTTCCAAGCTGCAATAGTATTCTTGATTTCTATTGAATCTCAACGGGCACAAGCTCTCATCGCAAAAGTACTCACGAAAACCCTGATCTTTGTTCTTAGGGTGAGATCTACATTAACAGATATATTTAGCCCAACTGCAACTGCTTTATTCATATCCGGTCGTTTTCATTGCTTACTTATCGACATGATGCGATTTGCATCCACAAACTTCAATGGACTATTTATCTAAGCAGTTATAGACACCAGAAGAATGTCGCCATTCGAGACGATGGAGTGGGATCTCAATCCTGAACATCCCCAAATGATAATTGAACATACTTGATTCCACCTTAGCCATTTGAAATCTCCACAAGGAAACTCATCTCACTTTGGAAAATTTCGAGTCACTTTGGCACCACTTGTTGGGTCCTTTCCTGTGCCTCTACCAGAAGAGTATCCTCCCATATATTGTGTCATCATCTCCATTGGAGAGTCACCGTGGTAACCACTTTCTGTGTCTTCGAGATACCCACCTTGCAGTGCTACATTTGCCTCCTGACTTGGGTTAGTTCACACATTACACACGGACGATTCATGGCTCTTAACCAAAATGCCTTCAGATCCTACTATCTTCTAAAGAAGAGTGGCACAAGAAAAACATCTACAGTAGAGCGATTGTTTTGCAAGAAAAACATGTAAAGAAAGCGAGTATTATTAAGATATGATGCATTATCTACGCAAAAATCTGGTGCTTTTTCATTATCACTTAGCAGAATGTGTATGTCGAATAATGAGAATATCACCTTGCAGATACTACTGTGACATGCATTATGAAGTTATTAAAAATGAGAAACCATATGATCATATACCTAATTTCAATGATGCAAATGCTTTACGACTTACTGGTATTGGAAGGAATAAATTTATTAATATCATGAACAAGTGCAGAGCTAAGAAAATTATGTGGAATCTTAACAAATCAATAGTTAAAGAGTTGATACCAATGAAGCTAGTTGACTTCCCAATTGAACCATGGTGGGGTGTCTGTCATGTCGATTTTACCTTGGAGGAATTTTGAAAACTTACAGAGGAGGAGACGTCAACAATAGATAAAATCTACAAAGAGAAGCAAATTCATTTGTATTATTTGATCCTGAAATCATACAGGGTTTATATCCAAGAAGATTAATATACTTCGATGTCCCTGTTTATCCAGATGACCATTTAAAAGTTTCAAAGCTTCAAAGATTTGTTTCAAACATGGAGAAGTCATATGAAGATCCCACAAAAGAGATATTGTATGCACTTTTTGTGGTTTCAAGTGAGCATGCAACAGTTGCTGCATTGGCTACAACATTACAAGTTGATTTGTGTCATCTTTAGGCTGCTACAGCTATTGTGTGCAGATTAGGATGGGCAATAAAAGTCATTGATCCTTCTTATGTTCTTCAAGAGTCAAGTATGCCTGGATCCACAAGTAGTTTGATCAATAATGATGATGATGGCACTTATTTGACAAGCCTTGGTCCTGAGAATCCTTTGAGTCGAAGAAATTCAGATTTCTAGGCAGATGTGCTGAGTGGTGATATCTTAAAGGTAGCTTGGAAATAATAGAAATAAACAAAAATATTTTTCTTTTTGCATTTTCTTTGGGTGTGTGATATAAAATAAACCAAAAACAATAAGAAACAAACAAAAAGAAAAACAATAAATACATAAAAATCATAAAAATAAGAAAAATTGTATCAAACATTGCAAATGGACATTTCACTAATTTCTAACAACAATATCAAAACATGTTTTTATGATTAGCATTAATTTGTTTTTCTTAAAGTCACTTCAATGATGAAATAAGAGAGCAACGACAATAGGTACAAAAACACATTTTATTTCTTTAATTTGCTGCATTCGTAGTTAAATCTTGCATTTTTTGTTTTACGATGATCTCACAAATTCGATTGCAGGATTAGTACTAAGTTTGATTGCAAGAATGAAGATGCTCACATTCCATGCCACAGTGATTCTCAAGAATCGAAAAACTATTCAGAAAAAGCATGTTTTATTAAAATCTTAAAGGAGATAAATTTTTCATCGCACATGTCATGACGTTTGTCACTACACCGCCATCTTTCATAAAACCAACTATGCCATGGCATGATCATTTACATTTCTCCTTCCAATCTTATTCGTCACCCATGTGGGAATCCACTTTCCATCGCCTTATCCTTCATGACTTCGCACGTGCCTATATTTCTGAGTTGCATACATCCCTTAATCTTTTTCAATTCATTTTTCCTTGTTAATAAAACTATCCATCTCCCTTTCCATGATTCTATTGCCTTTCCATAAATGTTGTTACTACTGAGATCGTTCATATAGTCCTACCAAATCTTTTTACAAACTCATGTTGACTGATGTGGGATTCCTTAAGGCCCACCTTTCAACAAGTCTTGCCCCATCAACCTCAACACCTTATTTGGGATATAGACTAGAGTTCCTTTGGAGTACCTGGAGGCTTGCATGCCTTAATGACAAGTTCTCTCGTTGACAATCATGGGAATACATTATTGTCCCTTGATCGTTAGATATTGCAAGTGGATCAACATCAAATCATTCATTCGCACTTTGCAAGATGTACTCGAGTACCTTGGCACTCATTGACATCAATGGTGAGTTTGCCTCGCATTGGTTAACGACATTCATCAATGGTTGGTAATTCAATGACTTCTCTTCATGCTCGACATCGACACATTCATTCGCATGACTAGAATTGTACCATCGGGTTTCATAGCAGGTAAAGACTATACACTTTTCCATGACTCCTCAGTAGTTACAACAGCATGACTTCAGCTACATGAGAGTACTACAGTTCCACTTTCATACTTCCTCTTTTCCATGATTCATCAACAACAATTCAGATTCCTCCACTTCACATTCTCTGATCCAGTAGTTACATCAGTTGTAGCTACAGCAGCAGTCACCTTTCACATGATCATGCAACAATGACATCTTCCATGCTCCAACATCTGCATCATCCATATTCCTATTACATAGTTCATCTACTTTTTGGGTAAGTGGAGGTATGTTGTTTTCTACTCTTTAATGCAATTCCTTACATGCTAGAGTGAATGAATTTGGAAAATTCCCTCACCATGTTCCATTTCTTTTCTCCTTTTCATACACATAACACATCTTCAGTTGGGGGGGGATATTCATTACCATTTTATTCCATTTACACATTCATCACCTCATATATTGATGACCAACATGTCTCATCCGAACTACACTTTGTTGCACTTTTTGTATCTATTGATCTATCTTGGCATGATTCATAACATGAAGAAAAGGATTTCTTATGCACGTTGATGGATTATCATTTCCCATGCATGTGTGCTTAAAATATTATTACAGCGAGAAGACAAGTAAATAAAATAAATGTTGTTTACACAAGAACCAACATTTTATTATCATAACAGCAAGAGAACAAATATTGAAATAAATATTATTTACACAAGAACCAACATTCTCCATATTCATGGTTGTTATACAAGAACCAACCATAAGAAAATGTCGGTTGTTGCTTATGTATTTCACATCATGGAATGATTTCATTCAGAAGCCAAAATTCCTAAAGAATAACCATGAAAGGTTGCATGAGAACATGCCACAAGATTAGTTGAGGGGCGGGGGGGGTGGTGGGGGGGATTTTCATCCTCTTTATTGTTAAAAAAAATATAATCATGCATAACCAAAATTGAAAAGAAGAGTTTTTTTTGTTTGCAAGGTTGCATGAGGACATGCAACAAGTTCAGTTGGGGGATATGTTGAGTCTCATGATTGTTGCATTTTCATCCTCTTTTCCTTTCAACATTCATCACATTTATCCATATTCTACCACTCCATAAACCATTCATTAATACCATTTTCATAATTAAATATGGGTTTAACCTTAGTATTTTCCAAATCATTTATTTTAGTATTAAAAGGGAATTTGTGATTAAATATTAGAAAACTGACATGTTTTCATATATCTCAAAAATGTGTGAGCTTTATAATGTGTAGGAATATGTGAAGGATTAATTCAAAAGACTTCCCGAATACTTCCTCCACCATTTCAAGATGTGAGGAGATAATTCAATCCTAATCCAAGGAGAAGATCATGGAGATTTGGTTGTCATATCTTATCCAAGATATATGAGAGATATGTGTGAGGATTTGAAAGGATTATATTTTGTAATAAAGGGAA
>SNQJ01S0055518.1:34176-50299 GCA_010110895.2 Picea sitchensis
TAATTCAAAAGAATTCTCGAATACTTCCTCCACCATTTCAAGATTTGAGGAGATAATTCAACCCTAATCTAAGGAGAAGGTCATGGAGATTTGGTTGTCATATCTTATCCAAGATATATGAGAGATATGTGTGAGGATTTGAAAGGATTATATTTTGTAATAAAGGGAAATGGGTTGAGAGAAAAGTGGATCTGTAATTATGAGATGTTTATCTTATTTTCAAAGCTCTCATGTATAAAAGAGAGTGCCTTATCTTCATGAGAGGGAATGAGAATCATTATTATGTAGATTGAGGAGAGAATTATTATTATGTAGATTAAGGGAATTGTTATGAGATAGGTTCTTGAGGAGAATTGTTATGATGTATATTGGATTCATGAAGAGACTCCTTTTGTAAACCTACCTGTTGAAGATTAATGGAAGTTTGGATTCAGTGATTTTGTCTCTCTTAGAAGTTATCATCTGTTGATCTAAAAGCTTCCATGTTGGCATCGACAAGGGCCACCGATCCAACTTGGTAAGCTTATTGTAAATTGTTAGTGTAGATTTTCATTTCATTTATTTGTTATTTTGATTTCATGTTATTTTGTTTGATTTCACTATTCGAATTTGTTGCAAAGTGTGGTAATGCAGGGATAGTTGGATCTCCATATTTCACCATACATGAGATTTAATGGAGCATTCCACTTGTTAGTTTAGTTTCTCCAGGAGATAGAATAAAAGTTCATCTTTTCTTTTCATGAGCCATCAATGAACATGTCCATCACCTGAGCAAGATCTTTTGCTTGTTTATGAGTTTTTCTTTCCATCTTTCGAATTGTGTGAAGATTTTCATTTTTAAAAGTGTGTTGGTTTCTAAATGGTTTTCTTATCTAGCTATACTAAACAGACATAGGAACCTATCTGTTATTGGCACATATAGTGCATCAAATCTACTGATTACGAATCTCGATTGATAATTTATGTTTGGTAATATATTATGCAAATAATTGCACCAACACTTCCAAAAGACCTCCATTTATCAGGCAACAAAGGGAAAACATAGGTTGGAAAATAAAGCCAAAACAAGAGGCAAAGACCCTTGACACTTTAAATCCCATTGTAATGGTTATCACAGAGGGATCATGATGGTGTTTTCCTTGCGAAAATCCTCATTTGGAAGATGAATGCCCAAGACAAAGGGAAGAAGAATATTCAAGATCTATGGATAGGTTGAATGTCATTGGTTCAAATTTTTCCCTCCATGATGATGAGTACATGGATATTACAAATGAAAATCTTGAGGAAATCAGGAAAAGGGTAGATAGACAAGATCGATTGAAAGTTCTAAATGAAATGGATGAATTCTTGAAGGAAAAGATAAGAAAAAGGGAA
The DNA here is from genome assembly GCA_010110895.2 of Picea sitchensis. Taxonomy (NCBI): domain Eukaryota; kingdom Viridiplantae; phylum Streptophyta; class Pinopsida; order Pinales; family Pinaceae; genus Picea; species Picea sitchensis. Next base: position 35,551 of record SNQJ01S0055518.1, read on the forward strand.
ATCTTAACATATTCAAGAAGAAACAAAGCACCATCTCCACCACCTCAAGCCGCAAAAGAAGTGTTAGTCCCTCCACATCAAGAAACAAAGGAAGTGCCTCCACCTCCTCCACCTCCAATTCATGACTTACTCTCATATCCTGCACTAGCAGACGAGGAGCTTCGCTTGAATATAGATGTACCAAGTATGATAGGAAAGATGAATATGTCAGTACCCCTCGTGGAAATGTGCAAGATTTCTTTTGTGAGAGAAGAAGTTTTGAAAATTGTGAATGTACAAGATGAGGCTCAATGACTTGCATCTAAAGGTTCAACGTCTCACTTTTGAGGCCCAATGTCACCCTTTAGGGCATGAAGTCACCCTTCTAAGGAATTTATTTTATGTATTTTCATATTTTGTAAGTTGTAAAGGAAAATAGAGGAGGTCAACCTCATTTTAATTTGTTGTTGAATTTTTATGTGGATAGATTAGGATTAAATGACCTTTTATAAATAAAGGTCATCTCACTCTCATTTTATCATCACTTGAGAATTACATAAGACTCTTGGTTGAAATTTTTTCCCTACTTGGAAAATTCGCTATCTCTCTTCATTGGTGCATTTTGGATGGAATACTTGTCTATTGGTGAAAAAAGACTAGCACTATCTCTTAGATTCTTTTTCTTGGTAATGTTGGTGGAATATCTTTAATAAGTAATGGTTTTTCATGTTATCTCTTGTATTTGGTAAGGAATTTATGTAATTGTATGTGTTTCTTATTACTTTCAAGGTTGTTTTGTCAAACCCTTGGAGGAGTATAAAGGTGTACACCCTCCATCAAGGACCTCTCTTTTATTGTCATTGAAAAGGCTATTTAAAAGGTTGCTACAAGGAGTAAAAATGCTTACACCCTTGTAGATTTACCTTGCTAAGGATTGTTTAATCTAGGGAGTAAAAAGGCTTACACACCTAGAGGAGTTACAAACCCTATCTCATAAACAAGAGACTCCATTAACCCAATAGATAAGACACTAGTCTATTTGCATTGGAGATTGAATATTCATGCATTGGTAAATGTGATTTCAAGGAGATTGAATTGCATAAGTTTGGATTTAATTTCCATATGTTATAAGCCTTATTTTGCCTTAAGGGCATATTGATTTACCAAGTGATTGAGATTCTGTAATAAACATTAATCTAAAACCAATAGGTCTGTAGCAAACTCATCTTTCTCTTACTCTTTACTCCCTTTTCTACTGCCGAAATTTACTTGTAAGCCTTGGTAATTGTTCTACTAGTTATAAGCCATTTTTTGGGTGGTTTGCTTGTTGATTTTAGTGTCTAGAATTTGATGTTGTATTAGAATTTTTCTATACCCAAAGGGAAGTTACAAATACTTGATAATAACTCTCATTTACAACCTCCTCTTACTGTTAAAGTTTTGGTTGAAATATTGGAGGATTGTCTACTCATTTTTAGTCTAATTTTCCAACATCACATACTTGATTTTGATAGTTTAAATTGTAGCCATTATAACTGATTTAATGCTGATATATATTTCTATACTGCTGCAATTTTGGGACAACAAGGTTTTGTTTCTTATTCCCCATTGGTTTTGAGGCTTGTATCTTCGAATATTTTCTTGTTTGGGGCATGTCTAACATTGTTTTGCAGGTACACAAAACATGGAAACCATTTACCATCTCACAAGACTCTTTTTCGAGCCTCTTTATTATCTTTGAACTTGACCCATAGGGGTACGCTTCAACATATTCCCTTCTCCCATTTCAATCCCCCTAGGTTCACCCAAGAAGCCTCCCTTGTGAGGGACTTGTCCTTCACTAAAATGAGGGGTACATCTATTGAGGTGATAGTGATAGTTGTTCCCAATTGTGTCTCACTTTCGTGGTTTGGTTTGGGCTTTTCCCAAACTACAAATTGTGCGATAACATGTCTAACAAAATGGCTAAGGTCCAATATATAGGGTTTGATGTTCTAAGGGTAGTGTCCCCCATTATTGTTTGTTGATATGGAATCATTGAGTTGTTTGCACTGAACACAAAGATTATTATTTGAGTGATTAAGATCAGTTATAAAAAAACGTATACTTACATTGAAATATTCTATTAAGAATGGTATTGTTAGAAATTGGGATGACATTGAGGAGATTTGGCATCACACATTCTACAATGGGTTTTTTAGAAAGAACATCATGAACATATTATTGAAGCTCCTCTTAATCCCAAGGAAATAATAGGCATGATGGCTTAGATTGTGTTTGATACTTTTACTATTAATTTTATTTATGAAAAAACAACATGATGTCTCAAACCATGTTTGAGACTTTTACAAGAAGAGTGATCACAATAAAAAAGGCTCATCAAGGAATGGATTAGACTAATTTTATATTAATTGCTATATATAACTACTGGTTATAGAACATGGTTTTCAATTAAGTATTCAAAAATTATATTTTTAGTAGTTTTACTGATGCATTAGATTCACATGTGAATTTTGAAGCATGCACAGGGGATGGAGGAAAATCATATGGGCACTTTTATATTCTTGATTTGTTGATTTTTCACAGTTTCTATTTTTAGAAACTTGGTATTTTTCAATAGAAGAAGATGGTATATTTGGATACCCATTGGGTGATAGGCTTATCGTTATTAAGTTAAGTATTATTTCATACTCAATTGTATTGTAGAAAACATATTTTACTATAGAAAGGTTGATTGCATCTCCATAAATGTGTTGGATGGCTTATTTCAAGCCAATAACTATTTTTGAGGTTTGATTAACAACCATTCTATAAAGAGCAAGGAAAAATGAAATTATAAAAATAAATGTGAGAAATGTGCATTGACTATATTTTGTTGATTCACCCCCAACCCCCTTCGATGACTTCAGGGAAGACCCAATTGTAGATTTAACTAAATAGGCCTTTGCATTTAACCAACATATTGGTATCTTTAAATAAATATGCCTTTGCATGAAGTCAAGTATTGACCCAACCTAACCAATTTTTCTGATGAATCCTTCAATGATTCAATGATCATGGAAGGTATATTATAACACATTAAGAGGAGATTCCTAGATGTGAGGGTACACTATTCTATCCATTAGTAGATAAAACATATAGGAATGTGGATTCTTTATTTAGTTGTGATTTAGAAACCTAGGAATGAGAGAATGTCTTACTAGGTAGCATTTTTGCTTATAATTTAATTTGCATTGTGAGATTGTTCATTTATGCTCTTTCATTTTTTTTAATGAATGTTGCATATGAGACACCATCAAACATAGTGAAAAAATTAATTCCCAGGGTTCTATTCATGTCGAGGTTTGAACCTATTTCACCAAAATGGCGACAATCTCATCCACATACACTCTAATTAATTTCTTCTCAAGTATTATCCATTTTCATCAGTATTAATTTTTACAATATACTATGAGTCCACGATGTGAGGACTTTGGTGGTTCAAATCTTGATTTGTGGAAACCTGCCACCCATATTTTGTGCCAAACTTTTATTGCTTCTAGTCGTGGTCGTAATTTTGACATGTTCAAGAAGATATATCCAAAGAAGGGTGATAGGTTGGCTCAAGTACAATGAAATCATTTAGTGATCGTTCATTACAACTGTCATCTTTGAAAAAAAATGATCTGTAAAGCGTCGTGGATATTCCAGTGGGTAGTTCATCACAACAAATCTAATTAAATACCAAAATATTTACTGTGAAGGTTAATTTCCTTTAGATCTAAAATTATTTAATTACTGGTGTTGTGCTTAAAATGTATGAAATAGCTGAAATGTGAAAACTAGAGAAACATAAATAAATACCCAGACACCATACACAAATAAACAAAAGATATAACCTGGTGTTGATGGGGAAGAATTTCCCTTCAACAATAAGGGGTAGTCCCTAGTACATGGTTCTAATTAGACTATGCACTCTTTGGTTTTGGAGACCCATCTAGATTCTAGCCCGATTGCCATTACTAGTTATGAGGGGTGATTGGATGGTTGGTGAATGCGATGAAAATGCAAATGTGACCTAACTAAGTGCATAAATAAATCTAAACTAACATATCATAGCTAAGATCATTTAAAGTAATCAATTGAGCAGTTGTAAATGAAACTAATCCCTGCAAATAACTTCACCCAAATAGTTGTTATGAAGAAACAAGGTTAGACAACACATGTATGCAAAAACATAACCAGATTAGTCTAAATCATGCAATTACATACATAAGAAACTCTTTATCTCAAGGAAAAATATAAGAAAGAATAAGAAAAGATGAAATAATAATTCGATTTGCATAAGAGGAATCTATATGAAAAAAGACATATTATACCACATGTAAACAATACACAGTTAGTTTCAAATAGTTTACAACAACCACCATTTACAAGAGTTCTTCTCTCCAACAAAATTGGCCCTGAGGGCTTCTCAATTTTGGTTAACATAATAGTTTCTCCAAAATAGTTTAGGGAATGTAGAATGCTTGAAGAGCAATTTCAAAATGGGCCTCTTCCTTTACTTATAGAAATTATAGTAACTGTTGAAAATGTCTTATTGAATTCCAAAAGAAGCAGTTACGAAACCTTTTAGCTTCCCCCTTCATGGCTATTGACATGTGTAAGAATAAGGATGAAACTGATGGCAGTTGGAAAATGAAAAAATAAACTATAATTGTTAACAAATTCAAATTTGCTATTTTGTCTTATTCATGGGTTCTTTGCCTTCATGTATGCTTCCCTAACCTGGTACTTCCCATCGAGTGATATGATCTTGCGATACAAAAGTTCCTCTAGGCTGGTTGTGTTGGAGGATGAATTATCGGTAAGGGTATTCATGTCTCTTGTTAGAGTGGTCATGAATGCCTAAATAATTGTCTGAACATTGGTCGATTGAACAACGTGTTCTTCCATTGTCTCAATTGTTACCTTCATGGTTTCTTCAACTCTCTCCCTTCTTAGATTTATATTATGTTGGATGTGTTCAAGGATCTATTCCATTGCAATGGTTTTCCTGAGCTCCACAATGGGAGGAAGGAGACCCTTATGTGTTAAGACTTGTGCATCTTTGTTGATCCGGATTTAGAATCGGAATGAACTGATTAACAGACTGAATGCAATAAACATAGAGATATGAAGAGCAACAAAGATATCCAGTGAACAATATCTTCTATTGAATAAATGAAATAGGATGAAACTGTAAAATGCATAACTGAAACACTTGCTCGAATGGTGGTAGTTATCTCTAAGAAGAGATGTGGCTACTACGCGCATCTTTCTAAGTAGAAATGATTACAATGAGGCTCCAAAGGCATTTTTGATATTACTTATGAATTCCAAAACACTAGAAATCCAAAAAACTAACCCTAGGAGGTGAAACACCAAAATTTATGTGGGACCCTATGGGTAAGTTGGTACCTCAAATTCATGGGGTCGTAACTTTTTCATACGACCTATGTTTTAGGTGCGTGATATCCGATTGGAAAGGTCTTTTAGATAACTACACATTACGCCATTAAACTTTGACTATGTCTATAGTTTAACTATGGCGAGCCAAAAAATCATTGTTTAGGGCTCCAAAATGACCTTAGAAGTACAACAAGATGTGCTGACATGAAAAAATACAAAATAATCCAGTTGGATTAGATGAGAGGCCACTAGTATCCACCTGGAAGATGTGTAGGGCTTCAGACAACCCCATAAGTGTAGAACCCACAATTACAAAGAAGTACAAAAGAACATGTTGAACTAAAAAAGGACAAGAGGAGTCAGTTGGAAGAGGTGGGTGGCCACCAATATCCATATGGATCAATCCTCCCCCCTTAGGAAGAAATGGTATCCATTGCATTGAGTTCCCCCATTAGGTGAGGAAACTTTTGTTGGATTTGGCCCAGGGTGAGCCACTTTCCTTGGTGTAGGAGCTTCCTTGCCTTGACAACCTGATAAAGTTGGATCCTCTGCTGGCGAGTGCCCTTGACCTATCTGTCCACTATCTGATCAATGGATGCTTTCTCCATGCAGTAAGGGTTGAGCTATGTTGGTGTCAACTATTCCGTGATCTTTGAGGTGTCCAATAATGGTGGAAAATATGGTCGAAGGAGGTCCACATTGAACGTTGGGTGTAGGACAAGGAAGGGTGGAGTGTTGAGCTCAAAAGAACTACTACCCACATCCTTGGTGATAGTGTAAGGCCCATAACGAAGTGGGAGGAGCTTCCAATGGGACCCTATGAGATGCTCCTTCTGCAAATGTAACCAGACTTTGTCTCCAACCTGAAACTGGTGCGTTACCCTATGTTGATCATGACACTGCTTGTACTTAGCATTGGATTTCTGCAAAATATCCTAGACCTGTTGGCAGATGTGTTGAAATCACTCAATGAATCTAGTGGATTTGTCGGTCTCAGACTGAACATGGGAAGAGTCTTCCTGTGTTGGAAAGAGGTAGTGCAACATCAATGGGACCCAAGGGTTGGAATCCCAGCCCCACCTGAAATGGGATGTGGTTGGTGGAGCTATGGAGAGCCCTATTGTAACTGTGTTGAAAATAGGGGAGACTCCCATCCCATGTACATGGATGCTTAGAGTTGTACATGCGTAGGATGTGCACAATCATCCGATTTCAAACCTCTATTTGGTCATCTGTTTGGGGGTGGAAAGAAGTGGATTTAGTGATTTTGGTGTCCAACAATGACCAGAGACTTGACCAAAATGTGTTGAGGAACCTGTTGTCCCGGTCAAAGATGATGGTATGTGGTATCCGAAAATGGACTCACACTCATTCGAAGAATATCTTGGAAGTATCTTTCGCTGTGATATTCTTCTTGCAGGCTGTAAGGATGGCCATCTTTGAAAACCGATCAACGACCACAAATACACAGTCATTTCCTTGGTTGGTACTAGATGTAAGGCCATACATGTAATCCATTGATATGGATTCCAAAGGCTTATCGGGAGTATGAAGAGGGGTGTATAAGCCTTGATTCTTGATGGTTGGCTTGGAAATGGCACAGGTATTGCAAGATATGATATACTTGCTAACGTCTTGTTGAATTTTTGGCAAATAAAAATGTTTTTGAAGAACGACCACAATTTTCTCCATGCCAAAATGTCCTGCCATCCGACTGTAGTGGGATTACGAAATCATGTTTTCATGCTCGCTTGCAATAACATAGAGATGGACCAGATGGAATAATAGTCTATCTTGAATGTGAAAATCGGTGACAGTCGCGCCTGTACCCAAGAGCTGATAAGTGGTGGTGAAGTATGGATCTTGTTGATAAAGTTTGGGCCACTCAGATACCTCATGTCCATAGGAATGGAGCACAATGGTGAGTGAAGACACAAGAGGTCGACTGAGGCAGTCAACGACATGATTTGAGATCCCTATCTTATAATTTATGTTGATATGGAACTGTTGCAGGTAGGTGGACCGCTTCTGATGTCGATCATTTTGCAATTTACCCGGTGTCTATATGAACTATAGAGGCTTGTGATTAGTGTGGATGATCGTCTCCTTTCCCAGAATGTAATGTTTACATTGACAATATGCTTGTACAATGGAATAAATTTCCTTGTCATAGGTGGGGTATTTTCAGACAATATCTAAGAGTGTCTCACTATGGTATGCCACCAGATGACTGTGCTGAGTGAGAGTTGTGCCTACAACATAGTCAGATGCATTAGTCTCAATCTAAAAAAATTGTTGCAGATAGGTCAAGGAGAGTACTAGAGTAGAGCACAAGAAATTATTCAAATCATAGAATGCTCGTTGTTGTTCCTTCCCCCACACAAAATTTTATGTGCCACCACCCTTGGTCACCTGGCTGAGGGCCCATGCAATATGGGAGAATCCCAACATGAACCGTTAGTAGAAGTTGGCTAGTCCCAAGAAGTTTTGAAGCTCGGTTAGTGTGGTTGGGGCTGGTTAGTCATGAATGACTTGGATCTTAGTTGTATCAACATGTATCCCATGCTCATCAACAATGTAGCCCAAGTATTGGACCCTGTTCATGCCAAAAGAGCATTTTTCCAAGTTGGCATATAGTTTGTTCTGCTGCAGAGTGCTCAAAACCTGTTGAATATTCCATATTTTCTCCTCCCAAGTTCTTCTTAAGATGAGGATGTCATTCAAATATACCACCATAAAAGAGTTGGTGAAGGGTCTCAATACATCATCCATCAACCTCATGAAAGTGGTTGGTGCATTTTTTAATCCAAAGGGCATTACCAACCATTCGAAGAGACCTTCTTTAGATTTGAAGGTTGTCTTCCATACATCAATTGGTTCGATGAGAACCTGGTGGTAGCCACACTTTAGGTCAATATTGTTGAAGAGATTTTCCCCCTTGAGTTGGTCAAGAAGGTCATCAATCCTAGGAATTGGCTAGTGGTCCCTGACTGTGATTTTGTTTAAGGCTCCGTAATCAATGCAGAGTCGCCACATCCCGTCTTTCTTCTGCACCAGTACAATTGGGCTTCTGCAAGGGGAGGATTTGGGTCTGATGTTCCCTTTTTGAAGAAGGTTTTGGATTTGATGCCTGATTTCATCATTTTCCATCAACGAGCGACGATAGACTGGTCCATTAGGTAGAGGTCCACTGGGGGTTAGATCAATTGGATGCTTGACTTGGTAGTGCATCGGTACCCTGGTGGGTGAGGAGAGGATGTATCTGTATTCTTCCATGATCCTGTCCACTTACTTCTGTTGCAAAGAGAGGCTCGGTGTAGAGACAACAAATGTGGCAGTGACCTTATGCTTACTGTGAGCATGGATAAAAAATAAGATGAACTTCCCAGTCTGTGAAATGACCTTACTGCATTTCTTAACAAAGATTTAAGAAATAGTGGTAGGTGACGCTACCTTTGGTATCCTGCACAATTGTCTACCCAAAGTAATAATAACATTGCGGGGTTTAGACTCATACACAACATGACGCTTCCAAAAATATGGTTGTCCTAAAAGAACATCACAAACTTCAAGGGGTGAAATATCACACAATACCTCATCTTTGAAAGGCTTGATGTCGTAGGGAAAATGACATTGTTGGCTAACACAGAGATCTCTACCTTGGTGAAGCCAACCGATGGTGTAGGGATGCAGGTGTAGTGTCATTGGTAGGTCCAACCACTTGATGAACTCTATTGAAATCAGGTTCTTCTGACTGCCACTATCGACAATGAAATGAAGTGGAGCCCCATTTACCCACATATATGAGTGAAAGAGGCATTCCCCTTCCTCTGGTTATTCTGGTTCACTTGGACATAATTTGGTGGTAGTGACAATGGAACTGGGTTCAACATCGATAATCCACTTCCCTCCTTCGGGATTTGATTCAGAATCAAAATCAGCCTCTGACTCAAAAGCCTTCAGCTCGGGTACGAGTGACTGCTTGGAGCGACATTCTTCAGTGTTGTGCCGAGGGATTTTTTGGTACTCACACCATTTTCCCGTGTCCTTCTTCGTCTTCTCATTGCCCTTCTTGTGTTGTGGCTTGGACTGGTTGCCCTGAGAGTGGCCATCTTTGTTCTATCCCTTGCTATGTCGGTTGGGGCCACCTTCCCCCTAATTTGACTGTGAGGAGTTTGCAGATCCAAACTCTCACCTCTTCTACTAAAATTTTTGCTCGATCTTGACAACATATCTATAAGTTGTACCCAATGAGATGATTTCAAGAAACTCCATTTATGTTTGAATGTATCTATGCAAATAGTCGCGGTATTTGAGCACTAGATGTCACTCAGAGTCTTTAATACCCAATTTGGTCTACATGGTATGGAAAATATTGGTGAAATCTAGTACTGTCTGGTCCCTTTCTTGACGCAAGGTAGTCCATCTGGTGTACTGGTCCTCATAGCTTCCAACAGGGTAGTATTGTTTTTTAATGGCATCCCGGAAGGAATCCCATGTAGGGGAAACCACAAATATTGAAAATTCCTCTATGGCCCTTTGATCAGAGTAAGTTTCCCACCAGTCCTTAACATGGGGGATGGCCTTGAGGAGTGAAAAAGTAATATTTTCCCTATTGAAAAAATTGTGGACCGAAAAATACCCTTCGAGTAGATTCAACCATTTATCTACAACATCCGCATCTATCAATCCTCAAAATAATGGAATATCAAAATTTATGTGTACCTTGAAAGGGGTGCATGGCCGCTTTATGAATATGCTTCTCTTGTGGGCAGCCGCCAAAGGATCTGTGCAAATTTTTCCATCATTTTGTTCCTTTGTCACGCAAGGGCTTCCTCGAGAAAGATTTTAAAAGGTTCTCCTTCTCCATCATCTTTCTTTTCGTCTCCCATGGGTTGTTTTCGAGCTCAGCGCGACTAATCTTGCAATGATTTGATTGATTGGATTACCAACTTCTTGTACCCAGATCTTGTCAGGGACATGCACGGAGAAAAATAAATGAATAGTAGACCGCTCTAATACCACTGATCTAGATTTAGTAGTGGAATGACTAATTAATAGACTAAATACAATAAACATAGATATATGAGGAACAACACAAATATCAAGTGAAAAATATCTTCTATTGAATAAATGAACTAGGATCAAACTGTAAAATTGTAGCACTGAAACACTTTCTCAATTGTTGGTAGTTATCTATGAGAAGAGATGTGGCTTCTACGTGCATCCGTCTAAGAAAAAATGATTACAATGAGGATCCAGAGGAATTTTTGATATTATTCATGATGCCAAAACCATAGACATCCAAAAACCTAACCCTAAGAGGTGAAACACCAAAAGTCATGTGGGACCCTATGGGTAAGTTGGTACCTCAACTTCCTGAGGATGTGACTTTTGCATACGACCTCTGTTTTAGATGCGTGATAGCCCATTGGAAAGGTATTTCAGAGAACTACACATTATGCTGTCAAACTTTGACTCCATCTACAATTTGATTGTGACGAGCCAAAAAAACATTGTTTAGGGATCCAAAATGACCCTGGAAGTACAACAAGATGTGTTGACATGAAAACAAACGAAATAAGCTAGTTGGATTAGGTGAGAGGCCACCAATATCCACCTGGAAGATGTGTAGGGATTTAGACAACCCCAAAAGTGTAGAGCCCATAATTACAAAGAAGTACAGAAGAACGTGTTGAACTAAAAATGGACAAGAGGAGCCAGTTGGAATAGGTGGGTGGCCACCAATATCCATCTGGATCATTTGTGGATTTACACGTAGATTGAAAGTGAGCTTGTCATTTCCTTTTATGCTCTTTTCCCCACTTGTTGGCATCGATCAAGGGAAGCATATTCGATTCTTATTTATACTTCTAAGGGGAAGGGAATCCCGACTGGAGCATCGAGGTTCTCGACAATCCACCTTTTTATATCATCTAATCCCTCCTGGATGGTGGAAAACTGGACTTTTTTACTTGCAACCGATTATGTTGATCCATTATTTTAGTTGACAGTTGGTGGAAGACATGAAGATGGGAATTAATATCTATAATAGTCTCCTCGATCTGCCTCCTTATTTTTTCAGCACATGTTTTGATTTCTCTTTGACTGCCCTCATCTTTTCTTGCATGCCTGAGATATTCCTCCAGTTCTCTAATCCTGACATCCTTTCCTTTGTTTTGGAGGAATATATTCTTTAGTTTCCACTCTATTGTTGTAGTGAAGGTGGTTCCAACAAATGCTATGGAGAGCATGTCCTTACTAACATCCTTTTCCACTGTGGTCTTTGTGAGGAATGATACTGGGTTGGCACCAGTGACTGGGACCTTCTTGACTTGTTGTTTCACAATTATGCCCATGGCTTTGTCAAATTTGAACTTCTTCAAGTTCACCACTTTGTTGGGTTTATAGGGTATGCAAAGACCCAACTCCATTCCACTGAATTGAAGATGAATGCTAGGAAATTTCGTTGATGTTTTCAAGATGTCAGTTTCCATAGGTGAGGCATCATTATTTAGAACCTCTTAATCCCTTTTTCATTGCTCTTCTTCAACTTCCTTAGTCGTAGCTTCGTCTATTTCTCTTTGTTCTATCGTTGTTTCTTTTGTTGTCTCCTTTTCAACTGTTACTTTCTCGATCGATGTCTTTGCTTCTTCTTCTACTGGTGGTGGTGGTGCATCAACTTCTTCTTTGGCCTTGGCCTCTTCTATCTTTCTTTTATTTTCAACAATGTCTTTTTTCTTTTCCTGAACCTTTTCTTTCTTCCTTCGTTTCTTGTCTTCCACTATTTCTTCCTCCTCTACCGATCCGTAATGTGTGGATGTTGTTGCGACATATGATTTTGTTGCTGCCTCTTCTTCATCTCTTTTCCATGATTCTTCATGAGATTTCTCTTCATTAATGATCCTTCCTATAGTTTTTTCCTACCTCTTGGAAATAAATTCATCACATGTCTGAGAATGGTAGTGAACTTCTTCTTCCTCCCAGGTGGGTGAAGTGTATTCCCACAGGTGTTTGTACTTGTTTCAATGTTCCATGACTACTTTGTTTGAATCATGTATCGAAAACCTTTCTTCTCATAAGTGGAATGATAACAACATGTCCAATTCTACTTGGGCTTACTTAATTCTTTTGAACAAGTATGAGCTGACCAAAAATGACAACGTGGGACATATAGCCTTCTTGTCTTGATATATTATTTCCCTGACTCCATGGATCATAGTTTGATATGTGATCTTTTGAAGCACTAATCCATCAAGCACAAATATAGGGAGAAAATGGGGAGCTTTGGTAGCTTCCTATACCCTTATGTAAGTTTTGTGCTCCTTGAGGTACCGATCTGTAATCTTCCATCTTATTGCCAATGCTTTATCGTTCATACAGAGAGTTGGTGCACCAAATATGAGCTCATAGAGAAGTGATACGAAGTGATCACAGATCATGTGGCACTTCATCCTGTATTTGTGCTCCCATAACAATTTGTAGTAAATATACATAAACAGATCGATTGGATTCTAGGCCCAACCCAACTTGGGATATTGATGGCGCATGCACATAATATCCAAAATATAAGAATACATGTGAAATATTGGGAATTGGTCGGGAGCAGTCTCCTTGATGATTGTGATGGACTATGATAGGGTTGTTTATAGGATGTCGACCCAATTGAATGACGATCCTTCATCAACACAATAATATATCAGAGGAATAAGGGAGAAAGTGAATTTATAAGCATCTTGTTCCCCATAAATCCTACATAGCATCGCCACAATGCATTACTATGGAGTTCTTAGAAAAGTGGTCAGATATGCACCAGGCGGTCTGAGCTTGAACATTTTATCTGGCTTGTACTAGATCTTGAATAGATCCTTTGTCTTGTGTGGGAACTTGCTAATGAGCTCATCATCCAGTGACTGATTTCCCTTTTACAAATGGTAATACTTGGATATGTCAGTACCTTGGAATGGTGCTATGGGTTGTCCCTTAGCATTAAGTATATATTAGTTTTCAAGGGCTACATGATTGAGGATCCATGAGATCATGTCTACACAAGGGAAAATTGTTGCACGAGACGACAACCTGTGCAATAATGACCTCCAGATGTTCTTGAAAATTTTGAGCTCATCCTGATCTTCAACATCCACAGGGAAGTTTTTCTTCTTGAACATACAAAAAAATTCACCCCATTTGAGTAAAGTTCCCCCTTTCTCTAAGAGTCATTTATTATCATCATAGATTGCCCCTGGGGTGTCAAGTTATTCCTCATGTTAGCTCCCACTTATAGAAGCTTCTATCACGTGTACTTTGCTTGCAGGTTTCTTGTGAGGTGAGATATTTGAATCTGCGACAAACAAACTCATTATTAGAGCACTAAATCAATGATAACAGAAGATATGACAATAGAAACAAAACATTAGTTATGATAATCATGTGAATCATTGGGATATTGAGCAGTAATAGGGGTTCAAATATGAATCTATCAATGTGAACCTATTTTATTACTTGAGGAACTACTAATTCCAATGCTAGGGGGAAAGTCTTCATCTAAAGAATATAGGATGATGGGAGACATGGTGAAAGTTCGAGTGAAATCTAGTTTAGTTTGGGTGAACTGGAATAGTTGATGATAACTGCACCTCTAACATCCCCAACCTCCCAAGCTGGTCTATGCCACTACAAACCTCAACTTATGTTGTTCTAACACTAATCGGTAACATCTAGACTCACTGTTGGACAATGCCACTTCAACATCTTAGTGCACGTATACCACTTACAACACACCATGTTATGAGTAGTATTAAATTATTTGCGCACAATCTTAAGGAATTATTCCCAAACCCAAGATGGATCTATTTCAACGAGTAAACTTCTTTTAATATAATCATAGCATCGGAATAAACGAAAAAATCCACTGCATGCATAATCCTTCAGAGCACCAATACGTTGTTGTGCGTGCAATTATGCTGCACACATAATACTACTACACACAATCGATAGGATACTATATGTCGATTCTATCACCTTGGTGCGTGTGGGCACCTTGTAATATTCCATATATAAAAAGTATGCAGAATAGAAATAAAATGCTAGAAACGGAAGATGAAAAACAATATAACCAAAACAACATCACAACAATACCAAAATGATACCAGAATAACACCAGAAAAAGCACTTTGATTACTAAGAGCAATGTTCACTTGCCTCTTCGAGGGGGAAACCTCTAGCAAAGAAGAGATCTATTACAATAATATCCAATACAAAAGTTCTCATACCCTCGACTCCTATTTATACTAAATATGTCTATCAAAAGAACCATCTAGAGGAAGATCCTTCTAGAAGC
>SNQJ01S0055518.1:50349-61642 GCA_010110895.2 Picea sitchensis
TTAGGTCTTCTTACATTGGACTTATTCTTCCTTATTTCTAGGCCTTATTAATATTGATATTTATTACATTGGAATATATTATTCTACCTACGTGAGGGGTTAGGTCCCTAACATGTCCTCCCCCTTAAAAATAGCCTTGTCCTCAAGGATTGAGATGTGGAAATTGTTGCAGAATGGTAGTTGGTTCCTAAGTGGCATCTGTTGGAGTTGCATCTTTCCACTGAACTAACACTTCCTTGATGGCTCACTAACGCAGAAGACACTCACGCTGGTCCAAAACTGCTTGTGGTTGTAGAAAATGGAGCCTTCTTCATCCAACTCGGGAAGGTTGGTTTGAGTTTGGTACCTGGTTCCAATCACCTTCTTTAAGCAGGAAACAAGAAAAACAAGATCGAGCTTAGAATGACTAGGCAAAGCTAACTGATAGGCCACCTATCCCACACGCTTGAGAATGGTATAAGGACCATAAAAATTGGGCGCCAGTTTCTAACAATGGTCATCCTTGAGGGAATTTTTCTTGTAAGGTTGTAGTAGAAGAAACACATGAACCCCTTCTACAAATTGACGTTCAGAGGGACCTTGATCTGCTTGTTTCTTCATGCGATTCTAGGCCATGAACAAATTCTCTTTGAGGGTACGGAGAATAGCCTCTCGAACTATAAGCGTTTGGTCAACCGCTTGGACCTTCGAGACACCTAGAAAATATGAGAGAATTGAAAGTGGATTTTGTCCATATGACGTTTCAAAAGGAGTCATGCTGGTAGTTGTATGGTATAAAGTGTTGTACCACCATTCAGCTAGTGGTAACCATTGAGCCCACTGATTTTGATTTTCCGAGGAAAAACACCTCAAATATGTTTCTAAACACTTGTTGACAACTTCAGTTTGACCATCAGTCTGGGGATTATAAGCTTTGTGGAGATGCAATTGGGTGCCTTGTATATTGAACATTTCTTGCCAAAAATTGCTGGTGAAAGTTGGATCACGATAAAAAACAATAGAATGTGGCATGCCATGAAGCTTGAAGACCTGATCCATGAAAAGTTGAGCCACAATGGATTTTATAAATGGGTGTTGAAGAGCACATAAATGGGCATACTTGGAAATATGATCAACTACCACCATGATGACTGATTTATTGCCCGATTTAGGTAAGCCCACAATAAAATCCATAGAGATATCTCGCCAAATAGTAGGTGGAATCAGAAGCGGTTATAGTGTGCCAGGATATTTGACTATTTTTCCCTTGTTGCATTGACACACATCACATTCAACCAAAAAATTATGAACATCATGTTTCATACCATCCCAGAAAAAAGAACGTTTGACCCTATCATAGGTTTTGGCAAACCAGGAGTGCCCAGCTGTGGGTGTAGCATGAAGCTTAGAAAGTATCATCGATTTGAGTTTTGACTATTTACTTAAATAGAAACGGCCTTTGTATCGAATATCATCATGGAGCTAAGAGTACCCTAAGGAAACTGGATAAATGGACTGCAATTGTTGTATCAGATGTGAACTTTTGGAATCATGTAGCCATTCCTGGTGAACAACTTGGAGCCAATCTGGTACAATGAAGGAGAGAGAAAAAAGGGAGCCTTTATCTTCATATTTTTGGGAAATTGCATCCGCAACCACATTGTCTTTTCCTTTATTGTAAATGATCTCATAATCATATCCAAAGAGCTTAGTCACCCGTTTTTGTTTCTATGGGGAAGAAATGCATTGTTCCGGAAAATAATTGGGGCTTTGATGATCTGTCTTAATTTGGAAGCATTGCCCCAATAGATAAGGGGACCAAAGATCAACGGTATGCAGAATAGCCAACATTTCCTTTTCATAGATTGATTTGCCCAAATTTCTCTCAGACATTTTTTTGTTGGTAAAGGCCAAAGGCTGACCCTCTTGCACAAGGACATCGCCAATTCCTTTCCCTGAAGCATCACATTCCAGGACAAAGGTATTTGTGAAATTAGGAAGGGCTAGGACTGGAGTGGTTCACATGGCCATCTTCAAGATTTGAAAATCCTGAGCAGTTGTTTGATTCCAAGTGAAAGAATTATTTTTAAGGAGTGCAGTGAGAGGTGTTGCAATCTTTCCATAGTTCTTAAAAAACTTGTGATAATAACCTGTTAAGCCCATAAATCCACGCAATATTTTGAGATTATTTAGGTGAGGCCAGTCTTGCATATCTTCAATAGTTTTAGGATCCACCCTGACATCGGCCTTTCCAACAAGATGACCCAAGTACTCGACTTCTGAGGCACCAAAAGCACTTTTAGATTGTTTCAGGAAAATTTGGTGCTAAGAGAGTAGATGGAGAAATCGATCCACATGAGAAAGATTGTTTGTCCAAGTTTTTCTATAGATGAGGATATCATCAAATAAAACTAAGACAAAATGACGGAGAAAAGGATGGAAGACATGATTCATGAGGCTTTGGAAAGTGGAGGGAGCATTACACAAGCCAAAGAGCATGACCAAAAACTCATAGTGGCCCTCATGAGTTCTAAAGGCAGTCTTAGGAATGTCTGCCTATTTCATATGGATCTGGTGGTATCTAGAACGAAGATCAAGTTTAGTAAAGAACTGGGCGCCACTCAATTCATCCAAGAGGTCATCAATGAGATGAATGGGAAATTTGTCTTTAATGGTGAGTTTGTTGAGGGCACGAAAGTCAGGACACATGTGCCAAGAACCTTCTTTCTTAAGGACCATGACCACAGGAGAGGAGTAGGGGCTCGTACTAGGGCGGATAACACCTGCGTTGAGCAGTTCTTGAACCATTTTTTCAATTATCTTTTTTTTGGAAAAGGGGTGAAGATAGGGACAAATATTTGGAGGAAGGGTTTCTGGGACAAGGGGAATTGAATGATCATGAACACCATAGGAAGGAGGGAGTCCCTGAGGAGTGGAAAAAACCACTTTATGTTTAGAGAGGATGGATTGGAGGTCCTGCGACACAGAGGGTGTCTCAGTTTCTTGTATGGCATGGAGTTGGGCAATAACGCTAGAATGACCTTTTTTGAGCATCTTTTCCATGTGATGGGAACTAATGATCTCAGGGGAACCAATGGTGATTCCTTGGAACTTATATTGTTGGTCCTCCTGGTCGAATTGCATGGTTAATTCCTTAAAATCCATGAGAATGGGACCCAAATTCCTTAGCCAGTCTGTACCCAACACAATGTCACAACCTCCCATGTCGATAGCAAACATATGAGATTTCAGGTGGTAGTCACCAATTTGGAGACACACATTTTCACAATGCCCTCCACATTTCATGGACCCTCCATTGGAAATCATGATTTGGAAATTATTGATTGCACAAATATAGAAATTAGTTTCTTGGGAAATGCAAATAAAATTATGGGTGCTTCCACTATCAACAAAAATTATGACCTTCTTATGCTTGATGTAACCAATTAGCTTGAGGTTTTGGGGAGAAAAGAAGCCAGTGAAATCATTTAGGGAAATGAGCAGTTCTACTTCGGGAGGTTCTGAGGGATGGGTTATGTTAGTGGGTTCAGGTGACACAGACACAAGGGGAGCTTCAACATCCTCTTTTGAAAAATCCTCTAAGATGGCCATAAAAACCTTTTGTTCCTTACACTTGTGTCCCGGAAAATATTTGTCATCACAATTATAACAAAGGCCTTTGAGTTGGCGTTCAACCATTTTGGCCCTGGTCAATTTTTGGATCTTTAGTGGAGGAGAAGGAGGAGTGGGATTTATTGGTTTAGTGCGAGGAATAAAGGAGGTTTTCCAGTTTTGAGAAGAGACAACTTGTTGTTCTTACTTAGCTATTTTATTAGCCTCCACCTAATTCTGAGGTTGAGCCATGAGAACATGGACACGAATCTCATCCTTGAGACTACTGATAAAACATTCTCAAGAAAAAGCATCAGACATGCCCTTTGTATGAAAATCCAATCACTCAAAAGAAACTATAAAGTAGTCCACCGTGACAGATTATTTCAACTTTGTCAAATGGTCTAAATGGTTGGTGTTAGTGTCAAAGCGTTCATAAAGCTCTGCCACAAAGTGTGTCCAAACAACATACCCTTGGTGGACAATTTTTCTCCATTTCTACTGTTGTTCTAGAGTTTGTACTTAAGGCTTAGAAGTACAGTGTCTAGGCATCCGAAAGTGAGTAAGGGTTAGAGAAAGAAGAAATGTCAACCTTCGGCAAGGGAATCTAGGGATGATTTCTAGGTTGTTGTCTAGCTTCCAATTGTTCCTGGATGTTTATGTCCCTTTCAATCGCTACCCACGAATGTTCAAGTTCTACCCGGGTAGTGGTTGTTTTAATAATAGTATCAAAAAGGTTCAAGGCAATATGTGTTTGATCTGATAGTCCGGGTTCGACATTAGGCTGTCTTGTCATAGGGACAATCATAGAGGAATAGAATGATAAGAAAATCTCAAAACTTTTTTAGATGTTGTCTCGATTTTGGTCGTATAAAGGAGAGTTTATATCTCCGGTAGTGAAAATAGGGTGCAAACCAAAGGCCCTTTCTCGTAACTGAGTTATGTTTTAATAAAAGTGTATGAGGTGTAAGAAAACATTAAGCTGTCTATCATGTAAGGCTCCTATCAAGGGAGAATCTCACTTGTAAACAGAGGAAGAAAAAGATAAAGAAATAACCTGATGAAGCATAACATATATATAGAAATCTAAAGTGTTCACTGGTCTTATACCTGCTGATAGCCGGTACAGAGGAAAAACGGTAAACAATATAGAAAACTAAAATTAATTCACTATAGTAGAGGTTGTACTAAGTTATAGCGAAACATTCATCAGATACATATATGAAATGAAATTAAATACAAAATACAAGGAAACAAACTCATAACACAGTCGTGACGGAATCGAGAATCTTCGGATTTGCTTTATATTAACTCTCGAGGGAGGAAATCTCTATTACAATCGACCCAAAAAGGTCCAACATTTGTTCCTTCCTTCTATTGTATATTTATATAGATTTACATATGATGGAATCTCAATCGTTCCAGGATTTTCAGTTACAACAAGAAGGAGATCAATCGTTTCATTTCTTTATCTCTGTCTTTATTTGGTACCAGAAGCCTGCCCCTTTGCATGCTTTGTACAAGTGACAAATTTTTCCACCAGCTGAGATATCAACCTAGAAGGTTTCGCTTGACAATTGGCCTCAAAAATATAACAATCTCTAACTAATTGTGGTAACCTTTCTTCCATTTGTCGGTCTAGGGTGTCGATAGTGCACAATCGTACACTTGGTTTAATAATCCATTTATCTATTTGAACTATGTCTGCCAGAGTTACTTGTGAGACTTCGGCCAAATCTCTTTCTTCTTTCTAATTTATATCAAGTGAGAGTTTCTCTATATTCATTTGGCTCAGTGTCTCAACATTTCTCTCACTATCAATGCCTAACAGATTTCCATCTATAGAATCGAAAGCCTCTTCACAGGATTTCCTTACCCTCTTGGCTTGCAATTTTCCTTCTGATATGATGCGTTCCCATTCTTTCAACAAAATATTACCTCGGGTCTGTTCCAAAATGGAAAACTTGGAACCATTTCCCGATTCCCTGTTTGTTGTAGCTATTACAGCCTCTTGAAATGCGACCCGATCTGCTCTAGCTTCTCTCTCTCTGACAGATAAGTTTTCCACTAGTTGGTCAATAAGAAGGTAGTTGTCTTGAATCATCTCTACCTTGGAAAGTAAACTTCACTGGCCTGCAGAAACTCTGCTCTGAATCTCCATAGCCTGGGACTGGAATATCCTGATATTTATAACTTGGCTTTCAGAGAACTCTAATCTAACCTGTAGCTGCCCTATCAAGTCTCTTTGCTGGCCTACCTGTATTTGACTGGTCTAAGCTACCAGCTCTACTTATTCAAGCTTAGCTTTGAGCAGCTTGATTTCCTTTTTATCAACCATTCTTGCTTGTTCTATTCCTATGTTCACCTGGTCCTTGGAAGCTTCCTCTATTGTGGCTAGTTTAGCTTCTAAGGTTTTGATGAGGTGATTTTTTCGCTTCAGCTGATTTTTCAAAACCTCGACTGAAAATTGGTTTGCCGTAGCAAACGCCCATAATGTTCCGACTATTTCTATCGTAAAATCTTCTTTCTTCATATCTTTCCCATCGGTCAATAGCTTAAATTTTTTGGCCGTTGATCCTGCTTCTAGATATAATTCTCTTTTTACCACAACTTTTCTCTTTTTATCAAAAAAGAACTCATTTGGAGGGAACTCTTCCATCCTTATAGGTATCAATTCTTCATTGAATATCCACCCTGCGTCTATGTTCCCTTTAGTTGACTGTAAGGGAGAAATGGAGGCAATGGGATTTCCGATTTGCTTAGCTGATTGGCCTGGAGTGGAAAATGGAGTCATCTTTTTCAGCGGATCGGGAGTTTTCATTTATGGTTTTGGGCTCCCAGTTTGCTCTTCCCTGTCCTGGTGTTCTTCTTGTCTGGGTGCTGAAGCTTTGGAGCCTTCAGCTTCTTTTTGCTGCACCTCTACTGTTATTAGATTCTCACCCCATAATACTGGGGGAAGGCAACTCCGCCGATGTTCTTGGAATTTTAAAACATTGGCCCTCTCTTTGGGTGCCAGGGCTTGTATCCGAGCCAATACTTCGGCATAAGATCTCATGCCTCAGAAAATGTCATCCGAGGGAAAATTTTCGTGCTCAAACCTTTTAAGCCCACAACTAGCTAAGTGATTACTTACGACCCTATGTGGATCGTGCTTCTTGAATTCGATCTGAACCAATTTCAGGTCTTCCAGGGTTGCTACCTCATCTTTAGCATGCCCGAAATCTAACAAAGAAAAGAAATTTAAATGAATAGGAAAAGGTGGAAATACCTTCTTAGAATATCCCTTAAGTTCCTTGCTCACGCCATCGATTACAGTTTGTCTGGAAATATCATGACAAGCCAGCCTATCAGGTATGAATAATGGTAAGGCATGTGGAGGAACAAAAGCGTCGAAAACCCTGAGATATGAAAATTTTGCTTCCATGTACCAATCGGCTATACTACTCAGATTTACCACGATACTGTCCGAGATCCTGGGTGGTAGGTGGCTGAAGATAGTGACATGCAGCGGTACCATTACCCAATTAAATATTTCATACACAAAATCTGAAGCTTTGTTTTCCCACAGCTTTGAATGGTAGACGTGGATGGGCTCAACCTTTGATGGATTCCAGCTCCAACTCATTAAGGGAAAAGGCGTCAGAAAACACACGATGTCCATGATATACGCAGACATAAAGAATGAAGTGATCTTTCTGCTCTCCCTCTATGCTCGATACTTTGTAACTCGACTAGTTAAACTATCAGACAATAGTTTAGCTCAGTCGAAGGAACAACCTTCGACGACTGTATGAATTAGAGGCACCCACTGAAGGAAAAAATGTGTGGTGTCCTCTCTCCCATATAATCTGTAGGTCATCATAGCTACATATTTGAACTATGGTTCAAGAGAATATATTGAATATACACCATTACTATCCGCCCTGAACTTCGCAGGGTGTGAAACCCAATCTTTGATTAAACTGGACATACTCTTGTCATATTGCACACATTCCTTCTGTTTAAAATTATCCAAGAATTCAACATTGTATGCAAAGTCTGACATAGTTGGTAACTTGTACATAGCCTGCAATTGTTTGGGTCTGAAAGTCCCAATGGTGACCCTCTGCTTGTTGACGATGGTTCTGGTTGGTATATCTACATGTTCTAATGCCCACCGGACCATATCGTAGTAAGGGAGAAGATGTGGCCTAGCCACTACTTTATGCGTTTGCACCTGGACGATGATCTTATATTTGGTGATCAGGTCATCTTTTTCATTTTCACTGGAATCATCTGAACCATCTACCAATTTGGATTGTAGAACCTCAAAAATATATGACCAGGTCCTGACAGAGTCGACACTTCGAGGTGAAGTATCAAAAACATTGTCTGAACGTTGTCCTGAAACCTCAATAGTGGCTTTAGATGCTTTTCGCGGGGCCATGGTAGGGGATTCTACTTTAGCTTTCCTGCGATAAAAATATGTATACATACAGAAATTAGTTTGCTTGAAAAAAGTTTTCTCTGTGTAGAATAGAAATGAAATTTGTGACAACAACTACCATTGCCAACGTTCTTGATCTAGATAAAGAACACCATACTGGAGTTTGGCCAACTCATCCGTAATGTCGTACAAAGAGAAATAATGTTCCATTTGAGTTACCTAGCCAGTGGGATCCAAGCCATCAAATTTGGTCACATCCACCCACAGAAGGAGTAGGTCACGCTGAAAGTGATGGGGCTAAAAATTATGGGAATGAGAGGAAGTTTCAGCTTTAGTATGAAAAGGTGGGTCAGATGAGGATCTGCAGGGATATGCAGCTTGGTGCAGATCATCGTAGTGACAGATTCAAGCTGGGTAGTAATGTCTTATTTGAGGCCTTGTTTGAGTTTCTCGATTGAGGTGGCAATGGAGGAATGCATGTTTTTATTGATTGTGGAAATATTGGTATTGATCTGTCTCACTTCTTGTTGGGTTTTTGTGAAATTAGATTGCAAGGTATTGAAGCAAGCTTCCAAGTCTTGGCTACAGGTATGGTCCATGATGACGAGGGAACTGAAAAGGGGTGGGTGGGGTCAAAAAATTTGCTAAAAAATGATAGGTATGAATGTGATAAGGGTGAAGAGAGAAATGAAATGGAATAGGTCTCAAATAATGGTGCAACAAGATATTTTTTTTTTACACCTATGGAGTTATACTTTGATCTGAAGAATAATGCAGTGATGAAATGCCCAAATGCTTAATCAGGAAGAAATGTGTAGTGATTTGGAAACTCGAATGCAGGAGACACAATTGCGTGACAATAGATATTGTTTGTTTTGTTTTTTATTTTCATCCCCAAAGGTTAGGTATTCAAGGGTTCTATAGACAATGGTTTTCCATGTGTTATATATCTCTTATATACGTGTGGGATCCAACAGTAGTACTCGGCCCAATATCTGAGGGAACCAACTAAGGAGGCTAGACTATGCCCTTAGTCATACTACTCGACTACCCAGGTACTAGAGAGCATCTTCTCGAGTGTTGTTCTCGGTGGCACTATAGCAGTCAAGAGACTGATCAGTTTATCTAAAGGGGGATTCAGGAAATCTAGGTCGATTCGTATACAGGTGTTGTCTAATGCACTACCACTCGAAGGGGTACCAATAGGGGTTACAAGGGTGGCCAACAGATGTGCGCTTAAGTACCACTTGTATTTCCTGCATGTATGAATCCTCAACCGTGGGTTTATGTGCGTAATGACATATCTCTGTAGCTTAAAGACACTGGAATACGTCTCTACCTTGAAAAAAAAAATAACCCACAATTTTCTGTCGAGGAAAGTGCTCTAATACCACTTGTAATATTCCAAATATAAAAAGTATGCAGAACATAAATAAAATGCTAGAAATGGGAGATGAACAACAATATAACCAGAACAACACCACAATAATACCAAAATGATACTAGAATAACACCAGAAAGGGCACTTTGATTACTAAGAGCAATGTTCACTTTCCTCTTAGAGGGGGGAAACTCTATTACAATAATATCCAAGACAAAAAATTTCATACCCTCGACTCCTATTTATATTAAATATGTCTATCAAAAGAACCATCTAGAGGAAGATCCTTATAGAAGCAGAAGAACCTTCTAGAAGTGGAAGATTCTATTAGGTATTCTTACATTGGACTTATTCTTCCCTATTGCTAGGCCTTATTAATATTGACCTTTATTACATCGAAATATATTATTCTACCTATGTGAGGGGTTAGGTCCCTAACACAGCTTCACCGCACGCATGGAAAATTATACCCCGCCTTAGTATCTTCTAGTCATACCACATAATTTATCACTTAACCATATCATGAAAGGAAATAATATTATACATATTAACCATACATTTAGCTAACATTAAATAATTATAATTGTCACACCACATATGTCACAGTTTATAGGAAAAAGGAATGCATATAAGAAGTAAGATTGCACATAATTAACGACATTGTGCATATGCAATTTCATACAGGAAAATAACCCATAACATAAAGTACACAAAAAGTGCACGACCATTAGAATAATCTCATAAGATACACTTATCTTTAATGAAAAGTCACCAACTGCATGTGTAACTTAGACATTCCTCTCATCCATAGACTCTGTCGCTTGTAATATTTCAGCAACAAGTCACCCCTGAGTTGGGGCATAAACTCCACAGGGAAAAAAAAGTTCCTAATGCCAAGCTATGGTATGGTATTTATAAAA
The DNA here is from genome assembly GCA_010110895.2 of Picea sitchensis. Classification (NCBI taxonomy): domain Eukaryota; kingdom Viridiplantae; phylum Streptophyta; class Pinopsida; order Pinales; family Pinaceae; genus Picea; species Picea sitchensis. Next base: position 60,668 of record SNQJ01S0055518.1, read on the forward strand.
ATGCTTAGTCCAAGGTGCCAATGCAGCCACTAGCCAACAATCTCTCATTCCCTGCATGCATGTCCCACCTGAGGAAGTGTGCCCCTTCTCTTCTCAACAATCCTTCGACTTCCCCACTTCCCTTCCAGGGATTCAGTGACATGATGGAAATGAAGTCTCATAGCCCTGTATCTAATGCCCAACGCACCAGGGAAAAATTATCAACAACTCTCTCACATGTGGAGAATGCTCACGGTCTGTACAACTTGCCTCTTCGACACAACAAAGTTCTCACCCAAAGAGAAATTCTCATGGGCTTGACAACCCGCTTCTTCAAAAATACACAGGATTTCCTAAGCACCCCCATTCAACAATGACAGTAATTAAAACCAAATATCATTCCTCCCACAGAGCTCTCAACTGAAGGATGATCAAAATAATGAATGATCCCCCCAAAATACAGTATGGCTCAATAATAAATTTGCATGGTCATAAGTGGAAACTTGTCACCTTCAAGACTAGATTTTGGACACATGTCACCTTAAGAAATAGCTTTTAGCCACTTTGTGACTCGTTCCCATTCCTTGAAAAATTAGGATAAGCAAATATCCATAAATTAAACTTTCAGAAATATTAACAAAATATTCCCTTGACTTAAGCTCCCCCTTTTTCCCTTTTTCATGGAGTTTATCCCCCCATCTCTTTTCGTCTGAGTTGAGTCTAGATGGAGTGATGTGATTATATTAACAACTTGTGGTTGATTACATTTACAATATAGGCGCACTTTCATTTTTCATCCTGGTTCACCAGCCTCAAAACACAAGCCTATATACAAAGGCTCTCTAGCCCCAAAACTGCGTGCTTAATTCGGTGTGTGCAAAACTATGTGATGTGCACACTTTTTCCTTTGGTGCGCTATCCTTGCACACTTACACAAGTGCGCATTACACTATGAAATATGTGTGTTCTTTCTTTGTTGCACAATCCTTTCGCAAT